>SSNP01000128.1:260982-284547 GCA_006937955.1 Pachypanchax playfairii | reverse complement strand
CCCCCCCCCCCCCCCACCCTTACTCACACGCTGTGGGCCCCTCCCTCCCTTCCTTTCCAACATTCACACATCAGCATCTTTTTCTTTGCTGTCACCCGTTCATGCTACCTTGGACCTGAGGGTTTCTCAACATCAGGGAGCTGGAAGTGGAGAGATGGAGACTCCTTGGATCATTTTCCCACCAGTAATTATCTGACATCTCACTGTATCCTAACGTAGACTACAGGAAGGAAATAAAAAGAAGTGAATGAAAGGTAAGACAAGACAGAAGATGGGAATAATTAGAAAGAAAGAGAATAAAACATACATACAGAAGGGTTTGATTAAGTGGTCTTTAAAAGCAAGAGTGGGTAGCAATTCAGCAGCTCTTTAGTCTCTGGAGGACCTGCTTCAATTACCCTAATGAGGCAGAATGACTTTAGCTTCCCAAGTAGGCTACAGGAAGCAGGGAGCCTTGCAAGGCCATACAGAAGGCGCTGTAGAACCAATGGCCTCGATGTGTGTGCAGCTGCGTGTGTGTCAAACACACAGGAAGTGGGTGTCCTGTGAAGTTAAATGGAGCGTGCCAGGTTCCCAATGAGCCAGTGTTAGCTGGCGGACTGACACACAGTGACCTCCCACCGTGTACATCACTTTCTCTTCTGAGCTGTCAGGGAATGGCAGTTAACCTCAGTCTGCCCTGAACTCTAACCTTCGATAAACCAATACATATCTTCTACAAAGGCCCAACATAGAGAATACACATGTTACAATATGTAGGTGTATGTTTGTTCCTCACATGCCCAGTGGAAAAACAATGTTTGTGACCAGTAAGGCTGCAACATTATTATGTTTGTTTGCTTGAAATGCCACATTTCCTTTTGTACTTCCTGTCTTACTGCTTCCAGATACAAAACACTGGAACCAGTCCACGAGTAATGCACAACCCATTTCTTCCAAAAATATTCACAAATACCAGAAACTCATTCTTTAAAAATAATAAGCTGTATCATCATGTACTGACAGGAAAACACACGTCTTCTTAAAGTGGTGTCGCCCTTTCAGGAATAGAAGTGTGAAAGTACAGAACATTTACTGAGTATAGTTATGTCAAACATGTCTTTGGAATTATATTTCTAATTGAACATATATTGTAATTTATACTCTCAGTTTTTAGTTGTATTATTTCTTTACACAGCTGTTCCTGTGAGGTTTTGTTCCACCTGTAGAGTGGAAAGGTTTTGTTATTGTACCACTTGTACGTTGGTCTTGATTGAATTGATTGCACTGATTGGTCGATCTGTTTGTATGAAGACTTTGTTGCGGATGTAAGATGTTTTTACAATGTCAAAAAAAATAAATCTATATATTTCCATGAATTACAGGGTGTACAAATCTATGATCAAACTGAATTTAATAGAATTATTTTATTGCTTTTACAAAATAAAGTGTTTTCTGGAAGTCATGCTACCTTTCACAATGAATTGCTACAAAGTGGCTAGAATCATTTGTCACGTTTTCCGGGCCACCGGGTGAAGTATGACTCATGGGCCAGACTTGTACATTTTTTCAGAAATGTTAAATAAAAAAAAAGTACATTTTGCTTAATGCTTTTGTCTCAAATCTCCTCCCTTTTCACCTCCTTTCTTTGATGTCATACAGAAGAAATTGCCTCCATTTAGACTCTACCAACATTCTCCTTTAATAGCCCTTTGTGATAGAAAGTATTTATGGACAAATTCATTTTAATCTATCAGTCTGAGAAGCACAAATTCTCTGCATTAAAAGGCTTACTGGGACAGCTGTACTGTTTCCAACCAAATGCTGATTTGTTTGAAATAGGTTGTATGCTAAGGGCAGCCATGATTACGTTCATTAACTTGGGTTTTGAATTGCAACAGATCTGGCAGAGTTTGGCTTTGGGTGCTGAAACATCAAGAGACGAGAGAGCCACATCTCCCTTGTCAGCCCTGACACAAGACCAACGACTATCCAGGCTGCCATTTATCTTCCTGAGTGAGTTTTCTAATAACTGTAATGGCCGCGGCAATAAATTACCGACAGTGTGTCACAGAGAACGAAGTGCAGCATTTAAATCTTACAAAGAGCCGCCACCATCACTGTTTAACCCTGATTTTATTTTTAAAACTTTGTAATTCTCATACTCCCTTCAGGAACACTTAAACTGAAAGGAAAAAAGTAGGGATATCAGCTCAGGTATATCACGTCCTAATTCGTCATTCCTCTCTATAAATCACTGGAGTAGAATATTTAGCACGGTCTTGATTTTTATTGTAAAGCAGGTCTGTCAACATCACCACTTAACTCTATGAATTATGCAGC
Source organism: Pachypanchax playfairii (assembly GCA_006937955.1). Taxonomy (NCBI): domain Eukaryota; kingdom Metazoa; phylum Chordata; class Actinopteri; order Cyprinodontiformes; family Aplocheilidae; genus Pachypanchax; species Pachypanchax playfairii. Next base: position 282,225 of record SSNP01000128.1, on the reverse strand, counting down.
AATGTCCTTTTTGTACTGGTCACTTGTCTGACAGATACCAACTTTTGTAAAATAAATTAGGACTAATAGCTGATTGGAATTAGATGTCTTCTTACCCTTGATCCCTTCATCATGTAGACTTATACAGCAAGCCCTCCTCCAGCCTCCTTTCAATGGCGATGACTGCAGCCCCTTTCTGAGATGAGCTAGCTCGGTAAATAGGAGCAGCAGGCAGAGATTTGTAAATGTCCATTTTCTCGGTGGTGGTAGTTTACCGGTGGGTAGCCCATAGAGTGATGCCATCCTGCCATTTGTCAGACAGGAGTGCAATTCCCCTGTCGTTCCTTTTCCATCCATAACTGATGGTGGGAAGAAAAAAACTAGTGAATGATGAACTTTTTAATGTGGCAGATCACACTGTAGGAGTTTAATCCCAGTGGCAGGAAACTTAGACTCATGTGTTCACCTTTGTGCTAAATTCCTCAGCAGAGTGCTCACAGTCTTCAAATGTTCAATATTTAAAAGTGACACATTTCTCAAATACTTGGTGCTTTGCTGATGGTCAGCAGGAGATTCTAAAAATGAAACCTGTCAAATCTTTTCAAGACATTTTGCTTTATATCTTAAGCTCTTGTTTTGTGGATGTTTCGAGGACTATCCCATATAAAGATATTAAAATAATGTAGCCTAAGTAATCAAAAAAATGATTTCAAAATAGAACTAGTTTTTGTGCTAGTCTTGCTGTTTTCAAGCAGGATCTAAATATTCTGCGTCTCCAGAAACAAGGCTTCTCTTTTCAGAGCACCACAAAGCAGAGAAAGTGTGCAGCTGTGCACCATGATAAGCATGCAAACTCTGCTTCCCAAACTTGGCTGATCACACATTTCCAGCTCTCCATTTACTGAAACCAATTATTTTTTTCAATCCAAAGGTGCTCCTGATACCTCCCCAATCAGACGTGCACAGCAACAACTGAAGAATTCGTAAAAAGAGTGATGAGTGGCACGGGCCAGGCCCCTCTGAATGTGTAGCTGTGTTACGCGTAATCACAAATTGACGTTCTTTGTAGCTGCAGGTTGGTGTGATCTGTGAGTCGGGAGAGGCGGGCGTCATGTGAGGCGACGCAGCTGCTCTGGCTTTCTTCCGTTCCTGCAGTGAAGGGTTTCCTTTCAAAAGAGCCAAATGTATCTCCTTTCAGCCAGACAAAATGGAGTCACTGTAGTTCATTGGAGCCTACAGATAAGACTGAACAGGTGTCAGGATGACTTTCACACAAATATCTTTTGTTGGCCTTTTTGTTGGGAATTTATGTGTAGCTCCTTTTCCTTTTAGTTCACAATCTTTTTTGCATGTTTATTTTTATCTTGTTTTTAAATTATTTTGTCAAGAACACAAAGCTCTGAACAAGCAGTCCCGATTTTGCTATTCTAATTGAGCACAGCTGCGTGAGCGAAATTTTTACTTTTAAAGAAGCACACTAGTTTAGGTCGTTATCACTTTTAATTACTGACATTCAGAGAACTGAACAGACAAGAGCTTTTCCTCGGTTACATTTCTCAGCTCGTTACCTTGGTATCGTAAGAAAACAAATTAAATAGATTTAAGGTTGAATTGAAAGTTCTTGAGGAGGCATAGAAACTAAATGAGGCAGCAGGTATTGTTTGAGTGAGCTATGGTTAGTGGATCTGTTAGGAGTCCATGCTACCAAGGGTATACCGATGTACTGTGCACGACCCTAAGAGGAGATAAATCAATAAGTCACTGCAATGAAGTGGCACATCGATTCCACCAATGACAGGGCATTCACAGGTTTAATCTGTATAATGAGCACAACCGTTTTTTTTTTTACTGCTTTCTGCCTGGCACAAAGCCGTCCTGTAGGCCAATGGGGATCAGAGAGGGGTGGGAGCATGATTAGATAAACGTCGGTCTGCATATGACTTGTGGTTTGTTGTGTTTATGTGTGTGTTTATGTGGTGCACTCGCACTGCTGTTTACAACATAGGATCCTTATACAGAAAATACAAGAAGCCTCATACACGATGTATGGGAGAGCAGTTTATGTGACACTCGGGTCTGTGTTTGCTGCACAGCTGTAGGTAAGATTGCGGTGCAGGGGGAGGATCATCATTAGCACACATTCGTATGCAGCATAGAGGGCCCACTGGTGATTAATGTGTGTCATGGTTGCCTCGAGGAACTGCAGTCTCTACAGCATTTACAGTGTGTCCTCCTCTTTTTGACTTTACAATCTTTTCCCAGGCAGCTTCTCCCAGTGTTTGTTTTTAATCCCGTTTAAAACAACTGACGTTTCTCATGTGTTTCTTGGGCCACTTCATTTATCTGAGTTAAATCTTTATTGGTTTTACAACAAAAATGAGTAGAAGTCACATGATCTGGTGTTATTTAATAACAGAAACCATTAAGATTTTATTGTACAGCTAGCCGCGTTAAAACAGGATACATTTCAACAATCACTTAAATAACAATTTCTTTGCTGTTTTTAATAATTGCATTATGTGTGTGTGGAAAATTCTATATTAAAAGGTCATATTTATTTACATAACTCAAGTTATTGTGGAATGTAACTGATCTCTAAAATTGAAATGTAATTTTCTTAGTATTTTTAGCTTTGCTGGATAAGTTGTTCAGACTAAAGTTTGATCATTATTATTATCTGATTTTTAAATTATCTTTGTGGTTGTTTGACACTTAGTAAACATCAATGATTGTCACCAGATAAATTAACTCTAACCTTGTTAAACGTGGATCACATATAATAAACTTGGTTTTATAGTTTTAAATTACAAACAGTAAAAGTGAAAGTCTAGTTTCAGTGAGTCTCATTAGAATTCCAACAGTGAAAAAGCATTTAACAAGTTCTCTGAAAACTTTTTTTTCCTTCTATTGATCCAGATAAGAATAACATATGTTTAATGATTTCATTTCTTGTAACTGTTTCCATGCAGTTGATTTGAATTAAACTTTTCAAACAGAACCCTCAAAGAAAAGCAAGTTAATTATGATCAAATCTGCGTATTGTGTTGGAATTATCTTTGAAGTGATTATGCCTCTAAGAGAAGTCGCAGCATGGTAAATGTTCTTCTCCATTTGTTGCTGCAAAAAAAAAAATGTCTCTGGGGCAGAAAGTGCTCTGAGCAACTTGTCATGGGAATATTACTGCAGTGTTATGATGTGTTTTTATTCTGTCAGTCTCATCCCCAGGGCAGGAACCCCACTCACAACTGTGCTGCCTGCTGGCTCACTTTACTAGAAATACTTTGACATATTCAGCCCATAGACGCGAAGGCACAAAAACAGCAGACACGCTAGCACCAATATGCACACACACATTCAGAAACACGCCCCTTCACCTTCAGAGAGTTGACTGCCTGTATCTGAGCCAAGTTAGATTCCTGTTTGCCAGTCCATCTTTCCCTCCCCTCCCTTCTCCACGTCTCTTTGACTCCCAAGGACAAGGAGACCCTTCGTACAATGGGACACCATTTATCACAGCAGGAACAATTACTGGAGACGTTTCATTGTCAGAAAATTTCAAGCCATTCTTCCCTCATCTCTCTCTCTTTATCTTCCTCCGGCTCTTTCCCTCTGTCTTCCTTTCCTGCCCTCCCACCATCCCCTTCCTTTCCACCCTCCCTTCATATTCTCTGCGTCTTTGCATGGCTCCCATTGAGCTCTGTTGCAGGTCAGACTCCCATTAGCCTGAGCACATCACTGTAGATTACAGCACAGGGGCAGTAAAGCTCTGTATTATATCTTGTCTGAAGGCCCTGACAGACTTTTTCTGTGTTTCTAACAATGGGATTCTCTTTTTCCCAAGAAAAGGCATGGAAAATAGCTTCTGATACTGTATCTCCAACCCTATGGTTTAATGAAGCTTTTCAACATGGAGCAGTGTGAAGAGAAAGGAAGACAGCCCAATCTTTCTGTTTGATCAAACATATAGGTCTTCTTAGCAGAGAAGAGCTGAACAGGAAAGAATTTTAAGTCTCTGAATTAGAAATGTAACACGCCATATGGAGTTTTTACATTTAGAAAGAAGAGTGGACAACTACAAACCTAATAAACAACCTGTTTATGCTAAAGGTCAGACATCGCTCCTTCACCCATGAGTTGGCAAATTTAAAAACACTGCAAACTGACTTTTTGCTCTGATTTGATTGTTTTTCCCATTTTTTTTTTTTTAATTAAAGCCTGACTTGAGGCTCTAAAATTCTCCTTGAATTTTATCGTTCTTGTCTTCTGTCTTTTTTTATTTACAATCTACATTTGTTCCGTCGATACTGGTTTTGAATCAGCATTCAAACAGCATGCATGTTTGCAGAGTAGCAAATTCAGCCAAGCACCTTGAGTTGCCTACGTAGCATCCTTGACATCCGTCAGTGCAGAATGTAGTTTGGAGTGTGCTGTAAACCATCAGTAAGTGCTGATTTGATCACTATTAGGTCATTTTTAATGACTAATGACATTTGAAAAGTGCTTGGGTCTGTGCTGAAGCAGAGATGGCAAATCACCTCACTAAAGCAAAGCGCAGCGTTCCCCTTCTTGGTGAAAGCACTGAGTCTTAGTCAGAATGGAATCATGTCGAGTGAATGTGTGTCCATTTGTGTCACTGCGTAGGCTGGCAGGGAAACCCTGAGGCAGTGCCTGAGGGCTGCTCAGTGGGTTCTAACATGCCCTTGACAGTTTCCAAGTGTCTGTCAGCCCACAGCCACAGGTTAAACCTGCACTCTGTAACACATATACAGGGGCATGTATTCAGTTCAAGCACAAAGCCTGTTATCAAAGCTATAACTAATACAACAACAGAACAGAAAAGCTTCAACCTTGTTCAGTAAAAATGAGTATGGCAGTTGTATGTTTCTAGCTTTGTTGTTTCATTGACATTTTGGTTTCATGCAAAAGCAGAACAAGCAGAAAACTTGGCGTGTCCCAAGTCTAAATGAGGTTAGAGTGAATCATGTGTTATAAATGAATGTTTTTAGGGAACCGTATGTTATTTATTTCTATCCATCAGATGCATTAGAGGAGAGCCGCATGTCTGTATGGCGTTTGCATGTTCTTCTCGTGCATACGTGGGTTTTCTTCTGGGTGTATCATGTCCTCCTTCATACTAAAAGTATACATGTTAGGTTAATTAGCAACCAGGTTGAGTGTGTGTGAATGGTTGTTCATCACTGTGTGAATGTGTGATCGCTTGACAACCAGTCCAGGATGTAAGCTCACCCAGTGGCTGGAGATAGACACCGATAACCCTGGATGGATGGATGGATGGATGGATGGATGGATGGATGGATGGATGGATGTTTAATTCTTAGCTGTGCTGTACCTTTCAGTGAGGTACTTACCTTTAGTAGGATACTTTTGGTTTGTAGACCACCTGGAACATATAACTTGTGATAATGTGTGTGTGATGATGTGCTTTTTAAAGAAAATATTGGGTGCAATTTATAAGGAGGAAAGAGTAACAGAAACTGTAAAGTAGGCAAGTTAGACTCTATGAATGTCTTAAACAGTTTGCGGACAGTGAGAGTAATAATCTTCTGCTGGTTTAAAGGGAGGCTTACTCAGCTGTTGGAGCCACAGCTGGTTTTATATCCCTGGGGAGTTTTCACAGATCTCCAGGTTTGTCTCTGCTGTAACTCTCGACTGACATTGGTTCAAGAGGGTCAGTTAGATAGAGGACTGTAGATCTGACATGCCTGCGCAAATGAGAAGATTTAAAACTGACCGTGTCAGTGCTGAGCGCTGAAAAGAAAGGACAAGCAATAAAACTGAGGACAAGAAGTTACATTCAAAAGTGCTTTCAGAATTCAGCTACACTATTTTACAAAAGTAGAAACTTCCTGGAAGACTCGGTGACACTCACTTTAATTTTAGGAAGATTTAATCATTGCCAGGCAAGGAGGACTTTAGGTGTTTCTGCAATACCGGTCGCTCTTTTAATTTCCATCTCAGTTACTGAGTCTTAGACAAAACTGCAGGCTATCCAGGGAGAGTTTAATATCTCTGAAAGGGTCTGAACAGTAATTTAAAAGCACTAAATAGAAACTCTACATAACCAACTTTGCATATTTGATGTCAGGCACTCTTCAGAGTGGGCTGGCTTTCAAATGTAAATTTTGCCCGCAAACTTAAATCATTTAGTGCATTATACTTGAAGCGTATCTTTGACAACAGTAAATCACAAGGTTGCTGCATCCATTAGCAAATTGGCTCTGCAGTGGATGGTGGAATAAAGAGGGAGAGAAGCAGACATGAGTGTGTGCCAGCAGTCTTTTATAATCAGCAGTAACTGTCTCAGAGCTACAGTAGCCAGACACTGCGGCACATGGTTACTCATAAACCTCTGCTAATACACATCGCAACAATAGGCTCATTGATTGGCTAGACAGGACAGTGGGTCGGTCGTACTCTAGCTTCAAGTGATGCATTCCACAATCAGCTTTGAAGGGCCTCTGTTCTCTCTCTGGCCCCCTCACTTTCGTGGCCCTCTGTGTTTGAGACGCCTGCGACAGATCTTTCAATGGGTGTCCTTCATGGTTCACAGTTTGCTGCCAGCGCACACTCACTGTCTGCCTCAGCTCTCCATCTCATCCTCATTCTGTCAGTCTTTCTCACAATTTTTTTTTTTCAGACGCTGGCCTTGTCGTTACTCTTTGGTTTTCAGATGAAGCGTTTTATTGCAAGTGGATGAGAGCAGACTTCCACCCTTGAAGAGTTATGTATTAAACAATGCATTCATGAGCAAAAAGAGAGAGACAAGAGGACAGGAAATGAGGCCAATTAGAAGCCTAAAGCTTGCACAGTCCTCTAATACTGCTGGTTTTGGCCAGAACAGTGTCTGTCTGTGTGCCTTTCTGTGTGTGGGTGGATTGTTTGCAGGTATAAGAGGTGATGAGCATAAAAGAGGGTCCAGAAAGTCCAATAGTTTCTATTTTTGGTCTGCTGCATTACTGGAGGCTGGCTGAAATATAAATTATGGAAATTAGTTATAGGGGCTTCGCTTCAAACCTCTTCAGACATGACACAAAAGGATTGTTGGATGGGGTTTAATTCACTTTACACACTGGCGTTTATTCAAAGTTTTCTAAATATCTTCAGACATTGTTTAAGACTGTGTTCTATGTTAACATTTTCAGACAGGAAATGGAACAGTGTCTGTTTATACCAGCAGTGTAAAACTCTAAAGTTTTCCACTGAAGCTGTGCTGTATATAGAATTCTAAACAAGTCAATAAGAAAGCAATGAGAGGGAGAGGTGTCTCTTTATATTTTGTTGTGCAGACAAAAATGAACACTCGACTGATCAAAGTTAGCAGATCAAACAACTCAACTGGCTGACAAGTGAGTTACCTATCGTACAGCTTTAGGAAATATGGTTCATGCTTCGAAATTACTCCTCCGCAATGCAGAGAGAGAAAACTCTTCACTGGAGAGTTGTCCTTGCTGTTTGAGGAGAGAAACTATGACAGCTCTTTGACTTGTTCCTGCACCCTCCTGAATTCATAGCCTGCATATCTTTACAACCTTAACCACATTCTTGTTAATTAACAGGACAAAAAACATACTGTCTCCCATTAGCCTTGGTGACTGCTTCATATTTCCCTAGACTCAGTCTGAGTGGTAGATAGGAGCTTTTTCTACCGCACAGTATTTTAATCAGCCTTCTTCATCTTCAATCGTTTTCCTCATGTCCTCAAAGTCAGTAGGAGAACCTCTTTCCCTATAGGCTCCGCTCAATCTTCACCTGCTGTTAGCTCGAGCTGAAAGCACACAAGGATGCTTTCGAACCAGTTATTATTTAGTTGACTTGAAAGGATCATCATGGTGGTGCACTCTCCTGACCTTTTGATTGTCCTGCTCCACCAATTGCTAACCCAAACAACAGAAGCGTTAAGTGGGTCTATTGGGCTTGGGCTGACTAACTCATCAGGAACCAAAAAAGTGGAACAGTGTAGTCATCCTTTAAATCTGTATTGAAAGTGCAAAGGACTGTGTCAGGAAGCACTTTGAGCTTTATGTGGCATGGAACCTCTTTATTGTGGAGCGGAGCGTATGGCAGTAATCCCGCTCACAGATAATGAGACGGCATGTCATAAATCCCCTCAGAAAACTACGGCAGTTAGGCTCATATTTGCACATCCCATCAGGGCACGCACTGTTTGCTGCTCGCGGGGAATTGTCCCCATTGTCTCCTTTTTGGTTGGAAGACGGAAACTCATAAAATAGTCAAACTTTTGAAACATTAGGCAGAATCTTCACCTCTCAACACAGCTGAAGTGTGAACTCTGTAAACAGAGATTGTCCCTTAGCGAGTGAGTCAGGAACATTATCTTAAAAGCAACTGTCATATTTAAGACTTAGCATGAACAACAGATCACGATTTAATTAAAACATATAGAGAACACAGTAGAAATAAAAACTCTGATATGAAAAAATAAGATAACCAAGTAGTAGGAGTAAACATGTGTGTGCTTTTATCTCTCCTTTTTTTCTTTTTTAACTGTACCTCTGGGCTCTTGGAGCAGCTGTGGGAACGTGTGAGTGCCCAGCTGGAGGTCTGAGACTGGCAGTAGTTAGACATGCCAATCTGGTGGCCTCTTTCAGGCTGCCAGTCTGCCCAGATCTTCAGGGCTCCCCATTAGCCCACTCTATGACACAAGAGCTAATTAAAATGTGGCTAAATTAACAACACATTCACACAGTAGCCTGCCTCAGTTTGACTTCTTACTGTTTTATCCACACACACACGCAAACAGATTTAATTCCTCCTCCTTTTTCTTATCACCCTACGTCTCACTGAGACTGCCTACAGCCAGAACATGTGTTTACCTTAAGGGGTTTTATAGCAATTACGCTCTTGTGTTCTCTCTGCCTGTTTTGTTTTCCATTTATGAGTTTGTTTAATTGGCAGTCAGTGCGCTGTAATTCCATTAGGTTCTGAAAAGGTCAGGGTCGGACGGGATTGGCTTCAGGCAGACGTGCTCGACAAACGTGAAACTCAAATCGCTCCATACATGCACAGCGATAATTAAAAAAGGACCAGGTAAGAGTACTTAAAGACCTTCTCAGAAAATGATTAGAGAGGAAAACTTGAGAAGTATCAGCAGGATGTCTTAAAAATGGCAGAAGTAAAAAATCTAGTTTGAATGTAAATATTTTAGCACCCGCTGAATCCACAGACGGAATGTCTGAGTTCAGTTTTAGTTCATAGTTTCATCATCAGCTGGTAACATGGTTAAATTACATGTTATTAAATATTATTATTGTGTGATTGCACGGATAAATGGATGGATTTTACTACCATATTTACTCCTGTATGTTTTCTGGTAATATAATGTTACACTAAAACAACACCAGATGTACATTTTGGGTGGTAATAACTAACTGAACACTTACCATCTGAGTCACTGACAAAAGCACTACTGCTGTCATTCCTGTGTTAGTTTTAAGTCTCTCTGAACTTGTATGCAGTGAAGCACCTTTCTGCTGTCAGGTCATTGTCCAAATTACCCAAGAATTTTGAAGTATTAAATTTTAAACTCCCATAAAGTGGCCTACATGGCCCCAGCTGCTTGTGGCTGTTAATAATAAATAAGGCCGAACAGATCAGCATGTGTAATGGGAACTTGGCTGCAGACATGGCGTGAGCTGACTCTGTATTTTAGATAATCTGTCAGCATGTCAGGTTGCCCTCATGATTACAATTATACAAGAGCACACACTTGATGTAGGCAAGACTTTGACAATCCTGTAGATTTTTTGAGCAAATTTTAACTTCCAATATGTTTTTTTTTCTTATTTGATGGTGGCTCTTTCAGGCTGAAGTATAAAAAGAAGACCATAATAACAAAAACTGAATTGCCAACCAACAGCTTGTTTGTCCTCTGAGTACTTTTTATTGTGTATTATGGAATTACTTTTTCAGTTCATTCCATTTCTTATTGACTTCATTTTTTTCTAATCACCCTCCTCTCAGATTACGGTTATTTACTTTGATAAATAGCATCGGAGCTACTCCATCAGCACTTTATAATTCATCTTTGCTCTCTTCTTCTTGTTTCCATTTGGTCTCATTCCCAACTTCACTCAGTTAGAAATTTGATTGGAATCGCTTCAGATCACTTTTCTTTTTCCAGCCAGAGAACTCTTTCAGTGTCACTTTTCATCAAGCAGAGGAGTTTGATGGACTTTAACAGAAGTACCAGTCTCTGATGCTTATAGCACAGTCTAATGTTTCCTGTTGGTTTAGACCCAGCTGTGAGTTTTCTCATCATGGCAACTCAGAAAATGAAGAGAAATATGTTCCATGTAACATGTAAGACTATATTGTGCCTAAATGTGTTCATATACAAGTCTGCAACAGAGTAGAATTAAACATACATTTAAGGGTTTAGAAGTCTCCTTGATTAGTTCTGAGAAAATGACAACTAATGAATTATGACTTGAAATTGTGCACATTTAATTTAATTGCATTCTTCAAAAATGGAGAATGTTTTTCACCACTAATGGGACAGTTGACATGTTTTCAATGTTTTGTGAGACAAGTTTTTTTTTAAATGTTGATGAAACTGCCAAAAAAAAGATTTTCTCTATTTCTCAAAGATGGGGAGAAATAAACGTTTGTCATGAGTGATTACACGAGTTGTTTCCACCACAAGAGAATATATGTGATAAATAATTCAACTCAGTGGAATTATTTCGGTTAGCTCCCACTTTCCAACTTTGTTACAGCCATGTGGAACATTATAGTCAATCTTTTTTAAATTTGTTTAAAAGTCAGTAATGTAAACATGTTTGATGTGCATGACATATTAACTGATATTTTAAAAACTGGAAAAAAGAACGACATTGAAAACCAACTAGCATCTGTGCTTCTTTAAATTTATAGTGATTCTGCCTTTGTAATCATTTTTAATATTTTTTATGTCATCCTAAGCACTTTTAGGGTTGTTTTATAACATTTTTGCAGAAAAATAATTTCTTCGATATTATATTAAAGACCTATTATAAAACAATGTCTCTGAAATAGGAAACACAACAATGCTAGATTGACAAAGAAATTACAAATAAGGTATTCTAACTATTTTACGGTGGTCTGGGTTTTGACATTGCCTTTGAATTTGGATGTTAACATCCAGAGGAGGATTATTACTCAATCTTACTTAATTATGTTAGATGAATATCTAAAGGTCCTATGCTGGTTCTAAGCCACATAGTTTGCAAAAATGTTAATCTTATATTTCTATGGAAACCACAAAGACGCTGACAATGTGTCATAAACATAATTTAAATCAAAATGCACTTGATTAATTTACAGGCATTACAGCATTTGAATTTGTTGAAAATCACAAAGGATTAAAAAATTGAAAGAAAATTGTATAAAATTGAATATGCTGTTTAATTATCAATATCTATTCAGCTGCTTAAAAAGGTAGAAGAAATGGACTGACCCCTTAGCCCACTTTCTCTGGCCATGACAGACGACCCTATCTGGAAAGCAGTAAGAAATAATATAAGCCATATTTCATTCAAAAGCCCCCCCATGTATCCCTGTTCTTCTCTTTAAAAGACTTCCCCTTCTTCTCTCGTTTCTCTGATTTCTTCCGAACCCTATTTGTGATTACCTCCAGTGAATCAGCAGAGTTAATGTGAACTGCATCCTGGAGGTAAAATGCACTGTGAGCTTGTTGTTGTGTTGTTTTCTCACTGTGCTGCTTCTATTAAAACTCGAGACCAGCGGTCCAATTTTCTTTGTCAGTGTGGGTCTGTTACACGTGCACAAATACATTTAAATCCTTTTTTTTTAGTAACTGATAGTATTACATTAAAAACATTTAAAAATCATTCCATTTTGATTAACTTTGAGACAATGGGTCTCATTCTCAATAAGTTACAAATAAAAACAATCAATACTGTGTAAACTGCACTGGAACCAAATTATCAGTTAAGCAGAGTATTATTTATCAAATCAAAATTCATTTAAATTGGAGGAATTTGCAGTGAAAGAGGAAATTTGGAGATGTTACAGTGTTCAAACATCGAGCCATTTTTCATATATTTCTTTGTCTCTTTTAAATATTTCTTTCACAACAATCATTTGAAAAAGAGAAGATTGTTAGATGTTTGCATGTGTGCACGATGTGTGGCTGTTTGCAGCAGCAGACATCACTCAGGTCAGACGGGTTGCATCAAGGAATTGTGTAATTATTCTGTCAGAGACACTCGAGTCTTCATCTTTTTACTGTTCACTTTCTCATCTGACAACTCCTGTCAAACATCTCCCCCAGATTATCTCTCCATCTCTCAATAAAGACTTAAAAACTAAACTAAAGAAAAAACTGCCACAGATCATCCACAACAACAGCAGCTGCAAAACAACAACAGCAGAGACAGAAACACTGCAGTAGCTACTGGGGGTTTCCACATGAGTTAGACAAATGGATCGCTCAACCATTTGTGTTGTTTACATTTTTTTCTATACTAGCCTCAACAGCCAGAACAAGCTACATGTACTATATGATCTCTATTCCCGGTGAGCTAATCTCTGTGGGGTGACAGTTGTACTATTACTTCATTTGCTGTCCTCTCCTCTACCAGCACGCTCTCACTACCACCATCCACACATCATCTTCCCAAAGTGTCACATCTGAAAGGAGCAGGGTGCTCTCGCCACCTCTGCTGGAATATTTCCTCACTCTGTGGCGCCCTGATAAGCTCTGACTTACTTCCTCCATATGGGTCAGAGACTTGGGGAGACACACAGCTTGTATTGCCTTTTGTAATTACATCAGCTTCACTGCGCTGTTTCTGCTCCCCTCATTCTCTATTCTGTTCCTATTCCAAACAAAAGAAAAATAAAAGCATTTGCGGGTGTGTAGATATGTGTGTGTGTGGGGGGGGTTAAACACACATTTCTTGCTCTATATTTGTGCATTAGATATTTTTCTTATAAACAAACAACTTCTTCATTCATATTGGTGGAACAGCACAAACTGTAATTTTTGTATTTATCTGTGACTCAACAAATTTATTTTTATAGATTTTATTTCATTTAACCTTTTGGATCTCTAATAAGAAAATGCCAATATTAATTGATTGGGTGCATGTATGTAAGTGAGAATGTTTTATCTCTAATTGTAAAAATACAACCTGTAGAGTTCTAGACAAACAGTTCTATGAAGTATATTTCTAGACTAGCTGACAGCATTTAAGTCTTTAACACCCAATAACAACATGTTTTCTCTGACTCCACCTCCCGCGCTTCAATATTATTAATCACATGTACCAAAACCTGAAATTTCATTGCATTTGTTTTGTTGTAGCGATCCAGGAAACAATACAGATTTGATTTCATTCTAATATCATTGATGTTGCTGCATGGTGGCGCAGTTGGTAGAGCTGTTGCCTAGCAGCAAGAGGGTCCTGGGTTTGAATCCAGGCTGGGGCCTTTCTGCATGGAGTTTGCATGTTCTCCCCGTGCATGTGTGGGTTCTCTTCGGGGACTCCAGTTTCCTCCAACAGTCCAAAAACATGCAAGAGGTTAATTAACTCTAAATAGTCCCTATGTGTAAGTGTGTGTGTGAATGGTTGTTTGTCTCTGTGTGGCCCTTTGATGGACTGGAGACCTGTCCAAGGTGTCTCCCGCCTCTCGCCCAAAGACTGCTGGAGTTCGGCACCAGAAAAGGAAGAAGTTTAGAAAATAAATGGAACCATGTCATCATGGAATGAATGAATGGACGGACGGATGAATGAATGAATTCCTGTTATCGTGACGCATGATTCTTACAGTAAAAGTAAAGCCACAACTGCTTGTGCGTGCTTAGAGTGATGCATCCCAACATTTTCTCTGACATTTCAAAAGCCACCTTTCATCCTCCTCATAAAGCCCAGAATGTAGAGCACATTAGTCAACTCTCAGAAACAGTCCTCGCTTTTAGATTCAACCCTTTTGTCAAAGGTTTCTGAATGAAAACACTGAGCCGTTGGACTTGAGATGCTTTCAGCAGAGCGGCAGAGAGACATCTCTCGTCCTGCAAGTAGATGACAGTGCTGTGTGCGTGTGTGTCTGTGTGTGTGTAACATGGTCTTTATTTGCTGTTCCAGTTTTTTTCCTGACATCATGCACATTTGGATCATATTTTGACCTCCAACGTGTTTGTATCTCTCTGCAGCATCTGTGTAAATAGCTGTCACTCATTATTCTTGAGACTGATTCATCTGAAAAAGAGCTTTGGTCTGACATCACAACTGACCCTTAACAGAGAGGGTTGCCATGTGCTCTCATGGTGCGATCCAAGGCCAGTGTCAGCTGTGTAAAAGCCTCAGTTCTTCACTTGACCTTGTACTCAACCAGCAGATAACCACGATGTTGAAGCTGCATGCTGCGGCTGTTTGGTAGGAAAGTTTGTCTTTAAGCAGCATAGTGCTAATCAAACATTTTCTTTGTGACATTGTTCTGCTCACAGTTATATCAGCTCTCTTGAAATAGATATAAAAAATCCCACTTACGGTTTTATAGAATAGATTGCTCTCATTTTTTCTTGCATCCATCTTATTCTTCTCACCTGAATGTAAGCACAAAAAGGAAGAAAGGCCTGTAATCTGCCGGCGAGAGTGAAAAGAGGAGCATGACGTGTGGTTCTTATTTTTCTTCTAATCATCTTTTTTTCTTTTGCCGCTTGCTTGGTTTCTTCTTTTAACCTTTGCTTCCCCCTGTGAGTCAGTTTTTTTGTGTTTGCAGTCTCCTCCATGCGTGCAGCCTTGGTAGCTCTGCAGATGCTGGGCCCTCTTTGATCTATAGTCCAGAACACAGGATAAGAGTTATCCGCTGGCAACAACAAGAACATCCCATTAGGAGCTGGACAGAGCCCTCACAGACGCTCAAACCTATATGCAAACTCTCCACTGCTGCATCGTAGCTTAGGATGAGCATTACTGGGTCACTTGACGTGGAAGATCTAGTTTATTTATAGATTTTTAAATTTTGACTTATAAAAAATAAAAACAAAGATGTCGAGACACAGAGCTCTAACGGCCTCGGGAGTATTAATAAGTCATCCTGCATTCAGTAAATGCAAAAAATTGATGAGTAACAGGATCTCATCTGCACCAAAAAGAATGTTCATTAACTTTATTTCAGCATTAATTATCTTGCTTTCATTTTTCTTGATTTCTATCAGCCTAGTTTCTTCAATGCACACAAAAAGAATGCCACGCGTCTTGTTAAAGCTGCGCTTGTTATCTTAAACAGGCCAGGCATTTGTCTTGGTCTCTATTGTTTTGGCTCCATGCAGAAAATCAAAGGACCTTGTTCATCACATGCTCATTGCAAACGAGCGTATTTCTGTGAACGTTTGTGAGGATTTTTCATCGTAGTTTGAGGCACAAGAGCGAGATTTATCAAAACTGCAGGCAGGGTAACGCCGCCGTCACGGTTTGGGGCTTGCTGAAAAAAGCATTATTCTGTCTACTAATCCGCCCCGTACATCTGACATGTATGAATCGCAAACACGCTCACACATATGCAAGTCATTATTTCATAGATATCACACAGACTCGTGCAAACTCCAACACATTCAGGCGCTTAAAAAGAAATGCTGTAGTTTCTGTTTCCGTCACAAACAACCAGTGATGGATAGGACCTTTCCATTTTAAACAGGGAAAAAACATATGCCCTCAGGGACCCTTGTGTGTGGAAGTACTTTGAAGTGTCCACATTTAATTCTTCTGTATGATAAATGGGAGCAGAGCTGCAGTTGTAGCCCGTGAGGAAAAGCTCTGCTTGCTCAACAAGGGGAGCGGTAACAAATGTAGCGATAGCTGATAAGCTGACTGTGTCTCTTGCTCTTGCTTGTTGTTCTGCTCCCTGCAGACCCCCACAGCCAGATAACAAATCCATCCTATCAATCAAACCCATCAATGGCTGGCTGCAGATTAGAGACAGTGATTTTGGGGCTGATTGGAGGGGAAATGCTGATTACGCCTCACTCTCTCTGACTTGATTACACTTTGCCTGTGCATTGTCAGGCCTGGGTTGCTGAGCTGTAATCACTGGAAGCTAAAAGCAGATGCTGCGGCTACTGATTAGACAAGACACCTACACGATTGCACTACCTGCTGGCAAAGTCGGACGTTATGACCATCGCTCATTTGCTAGTTATTAAAAAGGCCTCTAATTTAAAATGTCATAGTTTGGAGTGTGAAAAAAGGGAAACTCTGACAATTAAACTGTCTCGTTTTTCTTCAACTCCTGCCATGTTCATTGACTCCTGTTTCCCTCCCCTATAGTGCATCGCCACTGTTCTGGCCTACTTCCATCACAGTAGCAGAGGGTCCTGTGTTGAAACACACACACACACATTTACAGCGAGCAGAGTCCTAATCTGAGCTTTATTTAGCTGTCTCACCTTTAAAACTAGAACAGGTTCCAGACTGCCTCATCCAGTCTCACTTTAGCTTCTTCAAACATTGCATTAGCTCTGTCCCTCTGCTTCTTCATCCCACCACACATCATTCTATGTTTACCTTTTTGTCAGCAGCCACACAGGGAGTTCAGTGTACCGTACTTTGGCTATAAGGGAGGTTTGTGGAGTCAGTCAAACAGTCAGTTCATCTACTTTTCTAATACAAGTCTGTTTCCTTAAAGCAGACTCATTTTGATGGGTTGTCAGTGGAAATGCATGAACTCATTTAGCATTTGTTTCTTGTGTAAACAAAAGAACTGTGCAAAAACAAACTAAAGTCTTTTGACACGGTAAAGAAAGATGGAATATTTATCTAAAACAGCCTGCAGCTGTGTTGGAATCTTCACAATTTGCTGCATAATTCTCATGTTCTGCTTTGCAAAGTGGAAACTCTATTGTCATTTTTTTTTCTTATTAAAAAGAACTTAACAAAATCCATCCATTTGCAATTTATAACATCTATAATATTTGCTTTAACAGAAGCCAAACTTCAATCAAAACCCTGCCTACAAGGTCACTCCTTCAATTATTCCATCTAATGTTAGTTACCCTAATATGACTCTACTGCATTTAATCCCCTGTGCTACATTTGAGGCTGCTGGCATGGTTGTGCATCTAAATAAATTTCTTTTCATCTCAGCGTGTATGTCTTTGCATGTTTTTGCATGTGCATGTAACAGTAGACTCACACAAAATTCATAACTCTCTGCATCCCGGGTTTTGAACCATCTTTGAAGCCGCAAAATTGTTTCATCCTTTGCGTGTTAGGTATCATTTCAATTGATACCGTACACTCTGCGACTAGTGCTTTGAATTGAGCATACTTGCATGCTTGTTAGATGGAAACAGCTGTCATGGGAGATAGCAAGAGTGACTCACTCCTCTTTCCTTTACTTATCGTTTGCCTATTCCAGTCTTGCATCTTTTGATATGACCTCCAAGAAAGTCAAAATATTCTCTTTTTTTTCTTTCTTGCTTTTTCTGTTCCCCTTGTTTTCTGTGTGGGATTCAGCGTGAGTGTGCACAGCATGGGGACAAATTTTGGGAAACATTTTGCCCACAGGTGTGCTGTGCACCTGTGGCACAGTTGGAAACATGTTTGGATTAGTATGCATAAATTATGAGGATGTTTTGTGAGCAGTTTGCTTTTGACAATTTCTGAATTTTGAGTGTCTGTCATGGAATCCAGCTGAAAAAAAGAAGCAAGAATATTTTCAGGCTCAAGAGCTAAAACGACTGAGGAATTCATGTTGAAACTCTGGTTGCATCTGTTTGAATGAAAGTGATCTAAACCTACGAGGTGACAAACCACTATGTTAAACATCTGACTGGTAGTGTAATCGTTTTTCTTGAAATTGTGTTTACACAGTCTTAAATAAAAATTAAAGAACTTTTAACAATCTCATTCATTTCAATGTTTCAAACATTCATCAAAAACACACCTACCATTATTTTTCTTTTAGATGTTCTTAAAATTAAATTTTAATTAGTTTAGAAATTGTTTGACACGTACATATAGAGAGTTGCAAACTGTTTTATTTTCTTACTTATAATAATCTGGGTAAAATGTGTTTTATTGTGTTTTCTCTGTCAGATTATCATTTCTACACAATGTTTGATTATGTAATAAGTGTGTTATGAGTTGATTTTAGGTACATTTAAATATAAATAAAAGAATCTATAGATGTTATTTTGATTAGTGATGCATTTTAACAGATTAAGCAGGTTCTATAAAGAAGAGATCACAACAAACATTAAGTTTTAAAATATAATTTCTCATAAAAAAACTATTCTAAATTGAAGTGGCTATCAGAATCAAAGAAAGTACACAGTTGTGTTAAAATGCTATTGTTATTTAAATACAAACATTAGAATAAAGTGAGTAAAAGTTTGTAACATAGTCTCAGTTCACAACAAATGTCATTTCAATGTACCATAAATTTAATACAGAGTAAAATACAACACATCACCAACACCTTGTCAGTGTCTGTTGATTTAAAACTGTTTTACCTAAAGAGGAAACACTAAAACCTAAAATAGTTTTTCTTTTTTGTTACATCAGGAGGTGGATGTTGGGTGAAAAATGATACATCCTTAAAAGCATAATCTAGTAGTTTTTTGTTTGTTTTTGTCTTTTTTTAATCTCCAGCCAACTAACTGACCCAATTATGTCATTGTGGAAGCCACATCTACCCACAAGCTAACAGTCAACTGCACTTTTATATAACTGGAAAGGTCAGCCTGTTGCTGAAAATCACATTTTATCCAGCCAAAGGGATGAACATCAGAAGAAACCCTGAAAGAAACAAACACAAACTAATCCAAACTCGCTT
This sequence comes from Pachypanchax playfairii, assembly GCA_006937955.1. NCBI lineage: Eukaryota > Metazoa > Chordata > Actinopteri > Cyprinodontiformes > Aplocheilidae > Pachypanchax > Pachypanchax playfairii. The sequence goes on along the minus strand of SSNP01000128.1, from coordinate 263,424 downwards.
CTTTTCTGCTTTCCTGGAGTTTCACCACAACTGCTGCAGCAGTGAATGTCTCACAGTCCTGGCTAACTGTCTCAGTGTTTCAGGCCAAACATTAAACCTTTTGTTTGTACACATATTCACCAACATGCACATGTGTTTCAACAGCTGGCACAATTTCAAATCCAGGTAATAATTATTTAAATTGGTGAGCTGCTGTTTTTGATTTTGTGTCTCTCCTGTACTTGTGGGAGGGGCTACTGAATCTGTTGTTTAATGACTTTAGGCTTTCTCACACTCGCTCTCTGTCTAATGTGCTTCTGTTGCTGTGCGTCTCTGTGGTTGTAGCCCTGACCATACGAGACGTGCAGCTCCGAGTCCCAGGGCTAATTGCTGCTACCAGGCTGATAGTCTTTCTGTGCTACATTCTTATTGACTCCCTGGACTCCAGGGGGATTCCTGCAGGCACCCAAAGACAAACAAACTCGGGTGGACAATCAATAACGGATGCAGGAGTTACAGCTCAGCGTAGCTGCTGATTAAGATTCGCTGGGAATGTGTGTGTGTGAGTGTGTGCTTTGTAAAAAGCATAAAAATGGAAAAGACTCCCAGTTGTCTTCACTTTGTCTGTTTGTTGGTGCTAACAGGATTCAGCCTGTCCCTGAGTGCTTGTTTTCATGTTATTTTAAAAAACAGCCTCAGAGTTCAGCGTCATTCTCACAAGAGTGAATTAATGGTAGCAAGTAAATATTTCCTCGCCATCGACATCACCACAAAATACACAAGGTTACATCAGCGCCTAAATGTAAATTTATTTATCAATGTATTTTTTATTGCATGTTGCTTGTTACAGGAGTGCTATTATCTGAAACTCATGAGGCTACATGATAAACAAAAGGTTCTGAAATCCTTGTTTAAATGTTTATCTGTTTAGGATCTATCAAGATGTCTATATTGCTAAGATGAACACAAGGTTAATGTTGCTAGAAAAACCCTTTGAGTTTCAGAGTGACTTGGAGCAGATTTCTCTGAATCAGCTGTTTCCTTCATGCGAGCGGTAACATCTACTTATAAATAGATAATAAAATGAAACAAGGACTTTGAAGGTGTAAATGTTGTTCTATCAAGGGATCAAGCAAAATATTTTGTTCCATGAAGGTGAATATTTATTGTTTGTTTGTATTTAAAAGCCCAAGTAAAAATGTCCATGACTGTATTTCAAGGAATCCTTGGCAACAGCTCCTAAAGTTTAAAGTTAACGACTTTAGCCGGCACAACACCACTGGAAGATATTCTGTTATATATTTTGTCTCTTTTGCTAGATCAAAATTTGTAGTTTAAGGCATGATGTGTCCCTGTGTGCCACTGACTGCCACTGGCTAGCAAGTAATGTGGTTCTACAGTGTCATCTCGCCTGTCCTCACCCTCTTCACCCCTTCATTCCCTCTCTCTACTCCTTCTCTCTGGGCTTCTGTTTGCTTTTGTTCTCATCTGCTGTCGGCCTGACTCACACGGGCGATCCGGACCAAGCGCAGGGAAATGTCAAGGTTGGCCGGCAAAACACCTCAAAGCAATCAGCCTGGTCTCGTGTGCGCTAACAGAGCGGGAGCTCTCCGTTTCTGTCGCCATCTTCCCATCCATCTCTCCCTCTTTTTCTCCATCTTTAGTCTCTCCTCATCCATGTCTCTGTTTACCTCAGGGGGGGTCGGACATGTGACGGGAAGGACTGGCAGCAAGAGGAGGGGGGTGTGAAGGTGGCGGCAGTGGGGTGTCGTCAGCTATGCTTTGAAGTTCCAGCTCTGACCAGCGGTGGGGCGAGAGCAAGGGACTTGAAAGCACAGAGTGACATTTCAATGCGGAGCAGCGTGACCCGTGACCGTGCTTGTGTGCGAGCATAAATACCATGTTTATGTACAGCATAGATTTGTGGACAGGAAATGGTCTGATCTGGTTTTCAGGTACTGCTGATGAGGAAATATCGTTAAAACAGAGATGTTTGTTTGGTCTCAAGCATCAACTCTAAGGCTGTTTGGATGTTAACATTCTGCAGCAACACAGTAGCTGAATCCAGTTACGATGTAAGATTTCATTAGAGTTTGTCACATGTGCTCTTTGTGCTCTTTGTGCTCAAGGACAAACAGCCTCCCTAAGATCAGATTTACATTCCTGCTCATTGTGCATGAGTGCTCTTCCAGTTATATCTCTACACACGGAAGACTTTCCTATAACATGTCACACACTGTCCTCGCCTTCTGCCAAACGACATCAAAAGGTGCCTTTGGTCTGCAGTTGGACAAATGTCTGCTTGTTTGTGCGTCTTTCTGTCTGTCCTGTAACTGGTGTAAACAGGTGTTAACATGTGAGCCCACAAGACGCCACATGCCGCTGTGTCATGATCTCCTGAACAGCTGTCTCCCACCATTGTGTGACTGTGAGTGTGTGTGTGCGGGGGGGGGGGGGGGGGGG
>SSNP01000128.1:125631-260972 GCA_006937955.1 Pachypanchax playfairii | reverse complement strand
GGGGGGGGGGGGGGGGGGGGGGGGGGGGGGGGGGGGTTACTATGTCAGTGTAACATAATATGCAGTGATCCTTTAGATGTTTAAGGCAGATAAAAACTTTTGTTCCTATTCTCAGGTGGACATTGAGGAACTGGACTTCCACCACTACCTGCCGCTGTTTTTTGATGGTTTATGTGAGACCACTCACCCGTATGACTTCTTCGCCTACCAGGGAATTCGTGACATGTTGGACCGCGGCGGTTCCAAAGTCCTTCCTGTCATTCCCCAGCTCATTATGCCCATCAGGAGTAAGTAGGAAGTTCAGACTCCCAGTTTGATCAAAGCATTGTTAGAATTTGATCTGTTTGTAGCTTGTGTTATATGTTGTCCATTTGTCTGTCTTTACTTCATATGTCTTCCACACTTCGGCTGTAGTATATTCTAACATTACCAGTCCTGATGTAACATCCTAATTTGGTTTCGCTGCCTGTACGGTTCCTATAAATACATCGACGCTCAGGACGAGGCGACCTTGTTTTTGCATCTGGCAGGAGAAGTTGGCTCTTAAAGCACGCCTGGTAATCTACCATGAATGCGGTGACACGCTAGATATAACTGTGTCATCCGACTGCACCTCCTTACCTTTCCTCTCTGACACATTTCTACATACACACGCACGTTGACACGATGGAAGATCATGGAAAAGGTCGTGTCTCAGGGCGACGCGACTTCAAAAATAGACTTTGGAAATTTACGGCGATCTTGTGGAAGAAAATTAATTGACGTGGATTTAGAATACGAGGAAAATCGAGGTGGAGAAATTCAAAGCTCGTGTCGGAAAATTTTCTTCACATGTTAAGAGACTCCAAATCTTTTGTTTGGTGTCGCTGCCAAGTGGAGTGTCAGTTTCAAAGTGGGAACCTTTAAGTGGCATCCAGTGAGCCTGCAGTAGTGTTCATGTTATGGGCACTTGGCTGCTGGTGTGTCTGTGTGTGTAGTGAAAGTGTGTGTTACTTGTTTATGTGCACGAGTGTCAGATGTCTGCAGATGAGGCAGACCGACCCTGGCACTGAGTACATACTGCCAGGTATTAACCATCACAGTGTAATTTATATTTAAATGGGTTGGGTGCATTAGACACCTTTAGAAATGTCAACATTCATTTTCTAAATAACTGATTTCACTATAATTTAGTGAAAGATTTAAATGTGATCATTTCCATGCTACATCACTGCATTTTTCTATTTCCCCCTCTATCAAAAACCCCTCACACTACTTAACATTGCAACTGAGTCACACTCCATCTCAGAAACTATTTCATTTGAAGCCCCCCTCAACAGTTTTGGTCATTTGCATCTGCAAGGGCCAGACCAAAGGTGATAGTTATGAAAACACACACACTTCACCCTGATAATGGAATTTTAAATGCCCTGCTCCTTATTAACTTTTTAGTTTATTAAAAATCAGGCCTGTTTCCCCAGTCCACGGGGCAAAGCCACCAGTCCGTGTCCCTGTTGCAGATTAATTACTTTTCCATGTGGAAGAGAAGAAGGAAGAGAGGATGGAGGGGAAGAGAAAGAAAGCAAAAATGCTGTCTGCAGTTTAAAAGCGGAGAGATATATATTTTTCGTCTGACGTTAATACATCTTCAGTTTGGCTGGCAGGCTCTTATCTGCAGAGCGACTGAGCCACGTTAGGCCCTGGTGAATTTTGATGATGACTGCAGGTCATCCAATGAGAATACACAATGAGGAAAGCTCTGGATGACATTATATTCAAAGGCCCTGTTCTTATTGACTTAAAGACTGAACTCTTCCCTGCTGGAGGCGATCCGTCCTTTTCCTCAGTCTTGGATAACTTTTTTGTAACCAAATAAGGACTTGTAAATAACAGCCATGAGCAGAACACTAGATGTTTATTCACCTTTCAAACATTAGAGGTTTTAATGTTTTTCCACTAAAGGATTTAAAGTAACCAGATCACATATAGTTTCTGCTGAACACGTTTAACTGTTTATTAAAAGCCATGAAAGCTGTTTTCTTCAGCCCGACGTCATCAGAGGAACCTGAGAGAATAGGTGAGATGTTACAGAAACTGTTGTTTGGCTCTCTCTTCCTTCCTTAAACAGTGAGATGGATTCCGAGTCATGCCCGCGCTGAGCTGCAGCTGATTGGAATAACATTTGTTCAGCTTTGAACCTAAATGAGACTATCATTACATAGAGATCCTCAGTTACGCATCTGCCAAATAACATCTTCTCTTTCTGATCTGGAAAGTGAATTTACACACCAAGGAAAGTCTGTTCACTGCTAAACTCTCCGAGGTGTCAACCTAACCCTGACATTTCACAGGAAACTGAATACAAGGTCGCCGCTGTTTTATTTTCTCACTGAATATGAAACAGGTCCGTGCAAGAATAGATGATTACTTTATTCAGATTTGTCCCAACAAATATTTTAAACCCACATAAACACATCAGCTGCCTTCTCCTTCACTCTTTTAATTTATTTCTTTCCCCTTTTTTTTATAGCAAGACGAGTGTGCCGATGAATAATTGAATAGTCCCACGGTCCAAATGTCACAGCGGGGAAAATTGTTTGCGCTGGCTGGTAATTAGAATTTCATTGTTTGTTATGTAGGTTTGAAATTTCTGTCATTCCACATTCCACCTTATCTTGGTGATGGCAGATTCTTCAGCGTTTGTCTGTCTGGGGACGAACTAAAGCAGAGATGGAGAGATGTCGTCAAGCGTGGCGCATTCGCTCAATCAGCATCATCTCCTGCGCTGCACTGGCTCGCGCGGTCACACCGCGGCGTACGCGGCCGAGTCAGCCTCATTCGAGTCTGTTCTGGATCAATTAGACACTATCACACAAAAAAACAAAAATGTATGAAGAGTTCCAGAACTTTTTAACCTCTTGTTGCTTGTATGGATGTTTCACAGTGTTACATGTTTTATTGTTGCCAGATTCATTGCTAAGTCTGTGATTTGAAGCCGTCATTCCGTTTTATTGCATCTTATTCCATTTGTGTGTCTGCTGCAACGCAGCTGCGTATACGATCACCCATATGATCATGTTTAATTTATGGCGTGTGCATGTGTATGTACGTTTGTGTCTCAGGTGAAAGATGGATTGATGTTTGAATGCTGGAGTTGGATAGTTTGATTTTTTTTTCTGCAGCTGTAACCGTCACAGTCAGAGATATGAATCAGGATTTCATTGATTAAATAAGTAGCCTGGCACAAACATTAACTTATTATTATTATTAGTTGAGTTCTGCATGTTTCTGGTGTGAAGCCATGAAGTGACATGAGATTTTCTTAAGGTGGACAAACGATAAAGTTTCTTTCCAGACAGTGAATAATGTTTAACAAACAGGGAATGTCTGTTAGAAGCTTGGAAAGTGTTCGAGTCAATCTGCAAAGCTGTATCTCTGCATGAGATGACATTGATTCTTAAATCAATATTGACGACTCTTATGTGTGGAATGAGATGAATGCCCCAAACCTGCATAAACAGATTTTAAGATAATTTTCTAGAAAAGAAAATTCCAACATTGTCACCTTTTTAGCTTAAGTAAACCTTTTGTTTTTCACGTTTGTTGTTATTTACACAGTGATGATTTGGTGAAGCAGTGGACATTAATTCATCAGCTTCTTTTTGGCTCTTCCTTCTCTTTTATCTCTGGTTTTGTTCTCTACCAGCTCTGTGGGGAATGACACAGTCATGCTATAACGAACAACACAGTGAGAGTTGCAGGCTGAGCAGATGACTGAAATTTCACTTTAAAGCTCTGTTAGAGCAAATTCAGAGCCAGTCATTAAAACAGGGCTTTTATTCTCTATAACAAAAAATAATCTCTTTAGCTGCAACAGCAGTTATTAACACAGTAAATCGTCTGCTTCCAGCTAAGAATCGTCATGCAGCAGATGAAGATTGACTACATTTGCGAATTTCTGTTAACTTACAGGCACTCAAGCGAATTACTGGCACTGAGTGTGAGTGGTTCTTTGTGGAAACAAAGACAATGGCACTTTCATGCTGTCATCACGAGCACAGGTGAAAAACACACACCCTTTTCTTGTGCGCTTGCATTGTGAGGGATTAGACTGCAGCTGCATCTGTCATGCAAAGTCAAACGTAAAGGAAGATGAGACAGAAAGTAAACGTGTGAGAGAAAAAAAAGTTTGGTGACTTTTTAACCTTAATGTGATGATCCCCAAGCTTCAGTTTCTTTAATATGTTTTAAAAAACTGAATTTATGAAAGTTGAGTTACTGAAGAGCCTGCTTTGTCACAAGGTTTCAAAGACTTAAAAGTTCAAAGACGTTCAGATTCTCCTTTTTTTTTGCATCACATATCTGTATTAAGTGCAACTTTAATAGTTGTTTAAGTGCTTTTAATTGGAACAAATCTTATGTTTTTAAAGAATAAGATTTTTTGAGGCATATAGCATGTTAGTAAGACTCAAAGAAAGAAAGAAGTAGTAGACATTATTGTTTGTCAGCAGTGGTTTGCTGGTTAATCACAACCTTTTTTCTACCTGTCCAGCAGCACTTTACCTCTGATGTTTTTTCTGATGTATTTCTCTCCTCCACTGTTCTCTCTATACGTTTATAGTTTGTCTCGTTTGATCTCTCTGGCCGTCCATCTTTCCCACCATCATTTCCCTTTGTTCTCTGTATCAGTAGGAGATGAAGTTAAGTGCTGCCTGTAGGTCAAATAGCCCAGTGATTGGCTCTCACTTACTCCTGCCTCCCCAGTACTTTTCAAATCACTGATTGCAAGGAACCTCGTCTCAAATCGAATTCCATCTGTAAAAAAAAGGCTTTTAAGGAAAAGAGGAAGTAAATTTAAGAAGGTATATCTGTACACAAAAGGTACACTCTTTTGTGTACAGTGTAATTGTAGATCCTTAAAACTTTCCCAATAAAGCAACCGTCTCTTCTACTTTGACTATTAGTCCACATCAACCTTTTTAATTCATCATCTCCTTTTATCTGAGCCTTGATTGTTGACCTTTGCCTTTCATCTCGCCTTCCAGATGCCCTGAACACGAGGAACCATCAGGTGATTTGCACGACCCTTAAAGTTCTGCAGCATCTGGTGCTGTCTGGGGACAAGGTGGGGGAAGCCCTGGTTCCGTACTTCAGACAGATCCTGCACGTTTTCAACCTCTTCAAGAACAAAAACAGTAAGTTCCAATCAGATAGGTTCTGGAAGTTTAGTGAAGGCACTTTTTGCTTTTCCTCCCTCCACCTAACCGTTCACCACAAAAAAAAGCTCCATTTTGTCTTTTCTGCTGTCAGTCAGGAGGCTTTATATGGGCTGTGGAGGGGGAGACTTTGTCCTTGCTCCCTCTGAAAGCCTCCACTTGGGTGACATCAAGACCTAGGGAGACTGGCATCAGAAGTCTTTGTGTGACTATGTCAAAGCACTTAGCATGGTGTGACATGATGTGGGCCTATTCAAAGGGTAAAAGTACCACTGCTTCCAAGCACCAAACAGTCGGTGGGACGCGGAGCGCCACATTGTGAATCAATCATTTAAACATAAGCTTTAACAGGAGAAAACACAAGGCTTTGGTCTTCTAATCAATATCCAATTTGAATCTCTTGTCTCTTTAATTTGCTTACATTATCTGTTACTATTTGCTGTGGTCTGAAAAAAAGGAAGGATGGAGCAGAAAGAGAGAGCTTAGAAAGACAAAGGATGGAGAAGAAAAGCCTGTCTTAATAGAGCACGGCCTTATGCAAATCTTCTCTGTAAATTAGCTGTCAAATCAATCCCCTGAACTGTCGTGAAGAACCAGTTTCTACACTGCAGCAGCGGAAGCTCCGGATTTGGCCAGCGAAGCCCACAGTGCCAGCCTGTCTACCTGCCTGCATGCGTGTCTGTCCTCTTTTGGCGGGCATTGATTAAACCTGAGCCAACCTCTCACCTGGCACATATCCCCGCCATTGACCTCTCCCAAAGAGAGCAGTCTGGGCCAGAAACAGGTTCATACAGCTGCCAAAGCACAAAACCCAATCTGCTAAACAAGAGCAGTGCTTCATAGTCAGCAGTTTATCGCCCTCCAGTACTGGAAAGTTTGCAAGGTTTGATTAAAGTTGTAGCTTTAAAAATATTCAAAACAAAACATGTCCAGGCATGTTGATGTGACATGCTGCACAATAATATTAATAGAAAAATATGGTGATTTTTTAAAAAGTTTGCAACCTAAAACACATAAAAGATGCTTTTAAACACTGTGAGTTCTTTGTTCTCTCACTAATGCTCAAATATGTTTTTTTTTGTCTTCATCTCTCTTTTTCCTTGATGTTTTGTTTATATCAGAGTCAAAGCTTTCATTGAAGTCCATCTATTTTTTAGTATATTTAGTACGTTACACCTCCAGGTCCATCCCACGCTCAGTCGTCCGTCTCAACCCGAGCCAGCATGCTGCCTGCAGCGGACAGGCTCTGTCTTTGTGTTTAATAAAGCTGAAGACACAGAGGACTGTCTGGTAGCATGTTGTAACATCTCCTACGCTGTAACTCCCTGTGCTTGTATGGCATCCCTCTTATCGGCTGAGTTACAACGGAGCCACTGTCCCAGTATGTGTGCACGTCTGCATTTGTGTCACTCCGCCATTAATAGACACGTTGTTTCCCATTTGCAGCTGTTGGTTTCAGCTGTGTTGTTGATGCTGGTCTCCTCATAATGCCCTACAAGATGTCTTCACATACACAGAGATACCACTGCACGCTGGGCCGGTTGAGGCCACACATTCTGACTCTGTTTCTGTCTCCCCAACTGTTCGAGCTGTGAATCAATAGGCTGACAGCTTCTGCTGCAGGGTCAGAGCTACAGTTTGATATCGCCAACATCTCATCATGGGACAGGACCCCCTGGCAGTGTTCACACGCTCCGACTGTGTCTTTCCCACTCTGAGACAAGGTTTTGACCTGTTAAATTGGTTTGTATGGGGCCTTTTTCAAGCCATTTTTCCAAGGTCAGAGCTGGAATCATTCCAAAATGGACCCCAGGGTGTCCTTTCACTCCGGACTTCTGACTAGAAGAACAGAGTCATGACCCCCATGTTCTGTCTTGTTGGTGAAGAGCCATCTCAACACAACCCATTTAACTCCAGCCTGCTACTTTTAGCCTACCAGTGTGTCATTTTAAAATGCACAATAACAAATGATCTCATCGCATCACTGTTCTGGATGTCTTCTGAATTAGCTTCTCAGCTTTTGTTTGGTTTGTGCATTTCATGAATCAGCTGTGTGCATGACACAATCCCGAGGACAGTGCAGGAAGTCCTCCAGTACGATTCGCACCGCTCTCTTGTTTACTTACAGTGATGAATCTTATCCTTAATGAAACACAACAAAGCTCCTTAAGAAGGAGAGATGTGCTCCGTCATCCGGCAAATTCCTCATCTGAGCTTGAAGCAGCAAACTTGTCAGTGCCTCATATCAGAAGGAGGCTCCGAGAGTTTGTGTGGAATTTTGTACAGCAACAGACTATCAAGAGAAAAAACTGTCCCAGCGTTCTAACCAGCGATCCGATGTTTTTCAACATTATTCAGTAGATGTAGAGTAATCGTAGAGAGGAAAAAAAAATAGGTTTTATTGTTGTTAAAACATTCAGCCTTCAAATCGAAATGTTTCTTATAAATTAAAGTTAGATACATAGATTTGAATTTGATTAAAAAGTGGAGCTTTTAAAATGAGACATAAAAGAAATGAGCAATTATTAACCATGGTTATGTTTTGAAATGATTCATTCATCAAAGTGTCTTTGGAATGAAAACATTTTATACAAATCTCATATCAAACATTTTTTTTAAAACTCATGTTAGCCAGTACATTTACCAGATGTTTCTCTAAATACTTTCTGCGTTTTACAGTGAAAGTGTTTTCAAAAGCTTGAAAGGAGCTCCGAATTATTTCAGGTACAATAATTTTTCACAGTTTTCCTAGTTGAACAAAGCAGTTCTTGTATAAATCAGACTGAAGCTGTTTTTTCCTGACATCTTGTGCCTCTGTGTGGTTGAATATTGCACCTGTATGTTGTAAATGTTGGTCCAGGAGGCTCCTGTTCTATTTATTTTAACCCACATTGTACTGTAGCATTGTTGTTGTTGCCCTGATAATTTTCCCTGCTTATCTGTAAGGTGTAGGTCCTTAAACACCAATTCATCAATGACAAACACCCTCTATCGGACACACACACACACACACACACACCCACACATGTGTGAGATATTGCTCACACAGCAGTGATCGGGTTCATTTGCCCTCTTTTATCTTCTTGGAAGGAATGTGGCAAGCTCTGATAAGGTCTTACCCACACGCATTGCGTACGCACGCACGCACAAGAATTGTGTAAGTGGTGCTCTGTCTTTAGTGCCTGGGCAACTGGTGAGATTTTTGTGGTACTGACAGATACAGAGATATGTCTGGCCAGACTGTCCTCCCCCAGTTTATTCTGTGTATCAAATGACATGCGCACACACACACACACACATGCACGCACTCTCACACACAGCAAGCGTTGGACATCTTTATAAATATGGCGGATCAGTTACAGCTCACACTGACGGTTGGAATGAAATGCAAGTAAACTGGGAGAATTGGCCCACCGCCTCAAACCCTCCCCCTCACGCCCTTACAGTAGGAACAGAACCATCTGGAAAACGGTGGAAGGACACTCATTCCACTGTGGATGGAAAGTGTGTACACATAACACCTAGGCAAATCGAATCCAAAGTATTTTTTAATTCAGTCTAATCTGGCATATGGCTGTATATTTAACCACCTGTTGCCCTTATTTAAAGCAGAACTTCATCAAACAAACGTATTTCTGTCGTTTTACACTTCTGCTATAATAAAGTTATTTCCTCAGAATTCCCAGTTACTAATATTTGCTTAATTCAATGACCCCTACTCAGCTGCTATCATGAAAAATTAATTCACTGGCATGCTTTATGTGTGTACACAGCAACACGGTAGAGGGGGTGCACATACAGAGCTATACACACATGAAAGCATGGCCCTCATGTAATCCATCATCCTTCACAGACGCACAGTGCACATTTTCCCTACGGACAACAGAACACACACCTCATCCTCAGCCCTTGTCCTTTCCTCCGTAAACCTCTTTTCCAACAGAAGAAATCTATCTATCAAACAATCACAGCTTGCCGAGACCTCTCTTCTATTAAAATACAAAACATCAACAACAAAAAAATGAGAAAAGGGAGAAGCAGGGAGAGAAAAGCTAGATGGGAGGAGAGATAGCATGAACGAGCTAGAGATGCCAAGCTCGTCTGTTCTTACTTGGTCCAACGTTAGCAAGCTTCACAGCACATAATGACTTTTTCCTTCCCTCCTGAAGCTTAAGAAAAGAAAGAAGGCTGAAGAAAACAGTAGAAATGTATTGTTATATTAAGTTATCCACCCTGTACACACCCCCAACACACACACACACTTCACCTCACCTAACTCTCACTATCTGGCTCCACTCCTGTACTCCTCCGCCTGCGGGTATTCGTACCTGGCTCTGTTAATTTCTATTGTCAGCAGGTCTGAAGTGAAGCAGCCAATCAGGTGTGAGCCTCAGCCCCTGGGCCTGCAGTCACTCTGCGGCTCCAATTTAAAGGTCAGCTGATAAGCAGCCAGATTCATGCATAATCTGGACTGCTCTGCAGCCTGACAGACAGGCTACTCTGTTAAAAAAACAAAAAAAAAGACAGCCATACTCAACAAATACACATCTCACATCTCACAGTTTGTGATTGGCCCTCTCAACTTTTTACTCATCAAACTGTTTTACATAGTTGATGTGTCCTTTTCTACCTTTCTCTCCTCCTTCAGGTCAGATAATGTACTTACACTAATTGCTTGTGAGAAGTGCTTCAATAAGAGCTTGGCTTTGCATTTGTTGATTTGTTCATTAATTTGTACATAGTGACTTTTGCAATGTGAAGCACTTAGGGGAATTATATGGGATTCAGTCCTTAAGTGGCACAAAGTCCTTAGGCTGGCAGTATGCTTGAAATAAAATGGAATCTGGCATCTTTGTGGAGGCAGTTTGCTTCTTCAACAAGCACTTCTTCGATTACTGCAGCACACAGAAATATTAGAATGGTTCTGTTTACTTTTACCATGAAACTACTTCAACTGAGACGTTGTGTTGATGTTTTATTCTTTGTATCATTATTTCATCTAGTCATCATTCGACATGGTGTAAAATTCCAGCAGCAGTTGTTTGTATTTATTTCTGTACATTTTTAAGGTGTCAGTTGGTATCAGATTGTGATTTACACCCTTTACACAGACAAACCATGGCTGTGTAATTGTCAAAGTGCTGCAAAAATCTCCAATAGCACTATTTTAACTAGGATTTTTTTATTCTTTAGTTGGCCTCATGCAGCACACGTCATGCTGGTTTCTTCATTGTAAATTCTGCAGGTGAGACACTGGCTGCTCCTCTGTGTTTCACACAACCTCAATAAATAGAGTTTCAAGTACTAATTAATAAGTAATTTATCTGTGTTGAAGTATATATTGAAACAAAACATTGTTACAGGTAATTGAGTTGCCGTGTTGCCTGATTGTTGAGGTTCTCTCACATTCTTGACGCCATTGATTCGTTTGAAACTTCTTACATGTACATGATCACACTGTCAGATCATGTCTGTCACATAGATTCTTCAGATCTGTGATTGACTATATAAAAATCCTTTTTGTATTGAACTGGAACTTCTCAATCTCACTGGAGTGCTTTTCATTCCGTCTAATCCAAGAAAGCACTCAATTACCTAATTGAATGAGTTATGAGGGTCCTTTCCACCCTCCATTCCCTCCCATCTCAATGAGATTAGCACACTTTAATTAATGAATTTGGGGCACTTTGAGAAGGTTTGCAGGACTGCCCTGGCTCCAGGGGCCTGACATGTGTGACACAGTTATCGAGGAGTCGAGATTAGACAATAGAATCAGATGAATACTGCTAACATTAGCATTGTTTGTTAAATAAATAATGGCTGTTCCTGATTTACAGTAATGAGCGTTCCTTTTCGGACTTGTTTGTATTGTGTGTTGGTAAGAAGATCCCGTGTATTTCTGAATTTGATTCTGTGCCCTTGAATGAATCTCTGGATATGAGTCCCTCACAAGCTGGGAGCTCCCTTGCAGCCTCCCGCCACATCATTGTGTTTGACATCTCCGTAGGCAGCCAGCGACAGACTGCTGGTGCGTGTGCAGACATTTGTCCAGCCAGTTTTGGATCAACATTCGCACCCTGTGCCAGGCTACTTGTCAGCTTTCATAAGAAGCCACACCTTTCCAAACAGGTCTGCTCGAGTAGGCGGGGGGGGGAGGGCACAATTCTCCAAATGAAATTACAAATGGCATTTTTACAATCTCCCCAACTTGTCGTCCCAGGCAAGGACACACAGGATAAACACTAGAAATGAAATAGATTTTCATTACCTGTGTCAGAGTGCATAAACATTTCTGGGTCTCTGTTTGGGAATTGTTTAAGACTGTCAGGAATCCTCAGCCTGGTAGTCACAAAGCATCTACACGTGTCATTTTTGTGGTCTGTCTCCTGTCTGTCTGGTTTGTCTTCATCTTTGGAGACCCACATCCTTTTACTGCCCCTTCTCAGCATGTTTCCCTGACAGAGGTAACCTTATCTTCCTTTTTTCATCGGCGTGTACCAGTCACAGTCCTCACAGTCTCTAATGGATGTAATTGAACCTGATTCAAGCTTTGTGATGTTCGCTACTTCTAAAGCTGTTTCACCAACAAATCCTTTAGTTATTGATGTTAAAAGTATATGTCATTCTTGCTCCTATTGTGTTTTAATTGTATTTGTTACTGTAGATGTATATGTAGCTCCCTTAATGGGCTCATTTGTAATCAGTTTTGCAGGGGTACAATCAAAATATGAGGAAAGTAAATCCATGTGGATATAAGTTTGATATAAATGTATATTTCTGGTGTATTGAACAGTTTTATTTTAATTCAACTTGTGAAAAACTTGTATAAATCTCAATTATATAACTCAGGGAATTATTAATTTTATTTAAAGATTAACAAGAATAAATCAACATCTTAACAACATAATGTCACCCGATCAATCATTTGTGCGACAAAGACGATCACACAACTTAACCGCTTTATATTCATCTGATCCAAAAAGTTGCTGCATGCAGGCAGGATTTCATCCATTTTATTGTGTGCTCAGAAATTTATGGAGTGGATTGCAGCTTTTATTTGCATAGAATGTGCTTCAAGCATTAAGGTTTTTTTTAACTGTTACAACATTGCTGATGGTTCAATTTCATTTAAGAAGCAAAACATTAATATTTAAATAGGCCCCTGGCAAAATACAGTACAATGAATGAACATTGTACATTGTAGGGATAATTAATTCATTGCAGCGTCATCTGTAAATAATATTAGTTACCACAACAGATGCACTGATACATAGCAACATTATCAGGATCTGTGTGTGTGTGTTGCACAGTTTTTCCTGCATGAAAGCAAAAAAATTCCCACCATGCAGCTTCATTATACTGTCCGTGCAAGTCAACGCCAGTGTCCACTTCACCACCGTGTGGAATGTAGAATACGTCTGCTATGATCTAGATTATTTTGTTACAGTCTGGTACTTTCTCTGTTAGAATGTGTGGGAGCAACGGAATGACAGCTATGAGTGTTTGTTTTTTTTTGGAAATAATTTGTATAAAACATTTGAAAGAGCATATTTAATCAAAGCTCTTTTCACAATAGGTACAGACACTGTTCGTGTATGAACAGGATTTATTTTAGTACTCTGTCAGCACTCATAAAACAGACCCATCTTGTCATTTAATCTTCCTTTACACTTGTGAATAATTCTAAAAAACAATATGCTAATGTTCCCTGTCAAAAATGCATAAACAAAAAAACAAAACACAGTGTTATGTAGGAGTGTAAAACGCATGCCGGGGTGAGTTTCTTTAGATTTTTAGTCAAGGGCTCATAACGGCAGTTTAATTAACTCTGTCTCACCATCACCAGCTCCAGTTTTCCAAACTTCCAATAATGTCGTCTGTGTTTGCTACCGATCTTCCTGCATATTTTATCTTTACTTTAGAGTTTACCTCTTTTATGTCCCAGATAATATACTTTTTGTTCAGTTGCCTGTGTGCTAAAAACCTTCATCTTTGTTTTCACCGCACAAAGCCCATAATGCCTTTCTGCTGTCACCTCTACTAGATGAATAATTCACCTTGAGGACTGTGGGAACTCTTGTAGCACCCTGACCCCCTGAGCCCCTTGCATGCCTGGGACACTTTGCACACTCCCAAAGGAGATGCACCCGTGGTTCTCCTCTCACATCACCTTCTCTCTTCCCCACTACCTCCTCCAATCAAATATTTAGTCAGTGTGGATGGAAGGGCAAATCCCTCGCCCCCCTGTGGTTTTAACTGGCTGCCTCGACTCCTTACTCTCCCTCACACCCTGCACGTCCTGCTGTTCTTAGATTTTTCTTAAACTCAGAAGCAGGTAAAGAGAGAACGCCTCTTCAAAAGCACCAAAATTTCATCTTCGTCTGCAAAATCTAGTAAAATTAGGTTGTTAATAAGTGTATCATAGTGCTTCAATCCCAACCTGTCAAGTCATGTTTTTTAACAGTAAAACACACTGAAACACTATCACATGTGGCTGAAATATGAAACACTCACTGTAATTGCTTTGTTTGTGCCAGAGTTGTTGGCAGTCGATCTACCTGTCACTCAGGATGAGAGCTAGAGTTGGAATATAGCTCCCATACTCCTCTTCACGTCTGGAGATACTGCTCAACAAAAATTACACCATTTTCTCCTCAAGCTTTGTACATTTTTTTTATATCCTGGTGAGATAAGTGTGTGTTTTTGGTAAGAGGCCTGGACATCCTAACATGCCTCTGAGTGCACTTTAACATCTAACCTTTTTTTTTATGTTTAAAACCCCAATAAAGACCAAAGTGCTTGTATTTACAGGGAGAAATCTGAAGTATGCAGTCAGTGAATAATATAAATTTGTCAGAGTTTCATTGCAGTGATGGCACATAAAAATAAACCAAGCTCAGCTGCTATTACAATATTACTTGTATTTACATTTAAAATGGTATTAATATGTTCACGTGTCAGGCGTTCTCCCCATATGGCCTAAATTTGTAATTAACACACCTGTTCTTTCGTCTCATCACCTCCCTGTGTATTTATAGTTGACATGTTTGATTGCTCAGCTGTCGGTTATCTAAAACCCACCTGTAGTTTTATATCGATTGGTCCAGAAAAAAGTGCAGCATTAGCCGCACACATGTAGCTTGAATCCTGGCTGAATTAATTCTCTTTGATCCTTATTTTTTTAGTAATTTCTGTTCTGTGTTTGAGGAAAAAGATTCAAAGCAACACTGTTGGGGGTTTTAACACGTCTGTGTGTCTGTGCAGCAGGTGTGTGCGGTGAAATTCAAGCTTGTGTTCAGAGTCTTTCCCATGTGTTTGTCATGACTGCTTTTGTTCCCTAGAGCCCTGCTATTCTGGGCACAGAAAGGTCATCTTTCCTCAGATTCTGGTACCTTAAGGATGCAAACCTCATGACCACGAACATTCTCTGGTTTTTGAGGCATGAAGCAGCTGGTTTCTTCTCTTTCAATAAACAAATGTGTCAAGTTTCAATTAAAAATACTGTATGATGATAATCAGGACCAACTAGTTTTTTTTTCTATAGCCTACTCACCTAATATAAATATTCTTTTAACTTAGTTCATATATAAACTGTTAAATCTGTCTTTTTGTCTAACTTTAGGTGTGTGTGTATGTGTGTGTGTGTGTGTCTGGCCAAACTGAAACAGATGCTTTCGTGTAATTTGAGGTAGACTTGGAGCATATGTGCTTGAGTATTCTAGAATGTGACAGTTGAAGGAGTGTCTCTTGCTCTCTTCTCTATTTATGTCTATCTGTTCTCCCCTGACACATTAAGCTAAGCTAGTGGGCATTTTATGGAAAACTGACCCGCGCTGCACGACATCCACTCGTCTCACCTTGTGTGTACCCCAAAGTGACCCTGTATTCCTGCATGAGGCCTCGCTCATAAAAAAAAAGCTTTTGTCACCTGACTTCATATGTGTGGTGAGATTTAACAGCTGCATCTGGAGTGATTGGACGAGGATACACACGTTGAGCTTAAGAAGTGAATAAAGGAGCAAACCATATGTTGCTGAAGGTCATGTGAGACCACACAATTTGGAGTTCAGCTAGCTTGACTCTAAGGAAAGATAACTCAACATGGAAATGGAGGAGGGGTTGGCTGCTGATAACTGCCAGCTGCACTGCATTGATTAGAGCACTTAAGAGGGTGTGTCATCTTTTTGTAGAGAGTCTCCGGAACATTTTCAAACATCTGATGTGCATATTTATTAAGCTGGTAAATCCTAAGTCCCTAGCAACAGGATGTTTCATAAAAAAAGGGGGAAACTAATGATAAATGATGCTGCAGCAGCTTTAAAAGCTGTTTACTCTTCATGTTCGAGAGTTTTTCACACTGTGTGTTGAAACAGACGTTCAGTTCACCATATGGCTGCGTGTGTTTTTACCACTCGGGAAGGCAGTCACCACAGGGTGAGCTTTTATTAAAGAGTTGTAATGAGTGAGAACCATCATAAGCCAGCTCTCTTATTGATTACCTATAAAGAGCACTCACTGGAGACGTGCTTTGATCCATAGATAATGCTTTGCACAGGGAGGCTCGACTTACCCTGATTCCAAACGTCTGAATTGCCACCCACATCTCAAATGTTGTAGAGCGATTCAAACAGATCTTGCAAATGTCTGTACAAGCTGGATAATAAGACTTTACAGGCAAGACAAATTTAGTTATTAAAATGCAACTGAATTATATTTTTTGTAAGTTTGAGTCATCTGCCCAAATTATGAGGGGACTGGAATGTTTAATTTTACTCATGACATGCGCAGGAAATCTTCAACTTAATGAGGATTTTGTTTTAATTAAAATTCATTCCAGTTTATCTATGTAGCACCAATTCATAACAAAAAATAATTTGGAGAACTATATAGAAACAACCTGCCCAGTCCTCATTTACTGGTCCTGATTCAGGTAGTTATAAATAAACATTTGGATTTATTGTAACAAGAAATCAGATCTGTAAGTTATGAAATGCCAATTAGTAAAAAGTTTATTATCTAAAGGATCAGATAAAAACCTCTTGCTGAACCAGGTTTCTGCCTTTCTGCCTCAAAATAGTGTCTGAGTGGACAGGAAGACACAGACAAAAAAGATGGTTGGGCCAGTCGCCAGTCCATGGAAAGAGAAACAGAGTTAAAGTTAACAGCAGCAATAAAAATAAATACATATAACCATTGTTTTTGTCCGTATTAGCTAAACTCATCCTCCACAGCAGAATGTCTGACAAACACTTCAATTTTTGTTTTCTCTTTTGCAAACTTGGCAAAAAAAGATTTTGACCAGTTTGTATAAAAACTACCTGAACCGTACCTCGGCTTTCCACCAAAACATCAAGTTTCGTTTCGCTGGAACCTACAGGGTTTTGTCTCAGTGAAAAACCACTCGTAGTGTGCATGAGGCTAATGGTCTGATGGAAGTGACATATGTGCTGTAAAGCATAATAGCATGGACCCCATGATTTCTTACAAAGAGAATTCAATAACGGCTTCTGACGGAAGATTTCCCTTTTTCATGTTGATTTACAATGACGCTAAATCCACCATGCTTGTACTGAAAGTGGTTTTGGGGTTAGAGAGAGAGCAAGAGAGCGATGTGCAGCTGGAACTGACAGATAACCATGTGGAAGAGATTCACAGGTCTTCCTGAAACTGGGGAGCGGATGGTTAGGTTGTAGATCACTGGTGATCCGTGCAGGTGGACACGCAAGCTAACTCCTTTTTTTCCAAAGCACACAATGAAAGCAGACACACACATGAGCACATGTGCTTCAACTCTCATTTCAATGCAAATAAGTGTTCACCCTTCTCCTAGGAGTTTTTTTTATAGCAGATTACATTTTCTCTTTCTAACATATGGAAGATCTTGGCTGTATAGTGAGCTCTAAGGCAGAACCAATTCAGTGTTTTGGTTAATGTGATCCATCAATCTGTGTTAAGCTGCAGACAGTTTTAACTCATGTTGTTATATTTGCACTTTATTCATTGAAAAAAAAATGTAGGTATATCGTGGGATTATTTACATGGTCAGTGTTGTTTAATTGTTTTTCTTCAAAAAGTTCCTGTAACCTTTTGCTGACACACAGTCAACTTCAGACTGTTTGCCTGAAGCATTAAAGATGAAGTTGTTTTTTTGTTTTTTTTTTTACCTTCCCGACGGGCCTTTGTCCTCGAAAGAACGGAGCCTCCTCGCTTCATCGGATAGATTATAGCCAATTAAACATGTCCGTTATCATCCATTAATTACTGCCATCACTTCTGCTAGAAATAGGCCCGACCAAGCAACAGCCGTGGACGTGAATTTGACCCAAATACATCAAGATGAGTTTCCATTTTTTACCTCTTTAATCAGCGCTCATCAACAGAGGCCTATCATTGAACCATCATGACATCCTTCACATGAATCCCAGTGCGATGGGTATCGCTCGGTTAGTATAGTTACCTCTAAATGCTCATATAGCGTTGGATGTGTGATGCTGCGTGTGGATGTGCCGGGTTATCTGAGGTCAGAACTGATAGAGTGGTTTACCTCAGGGACAAGCAGCAACCCTGAAGGACTGACACTGTGACACTGCTCTTTGTCAGCCTGATAAGTCACCTCTTTGATGTAGCAGCCTATATTAATGCATCTAAACCCAGACTCACTGAGTCCCAGCTAAATGTGGCTCGTTGATAGCGAATTAAAAAACGTAGGTGATGTGAACAACATAAACTAAAACAGTGCCTTCTGTTCAGTGTTAAAAATATTCAGATAAATTCTAACTTTCTTCCTGCTGACTTCAGGCTTTGGGTTGAATAAACATTTTGATTTTAGGGCGTTGATGTCTTTGTTCCACCACCATATTTATATGTTTTTAACCACATTTTACTTGGATTGTTAAGACAGCAGCAACATTTTAAATCTGTTGCTGTACTTAAAACTACTTTGACTGAATGTGTGGTCAAACTTTCTTGCAACTCTTGAGTTTGAAGCTGCAGAAAACATGTCATGAGATCAAAGTCTTTAATAGTCCTGAGGCGGGGCAATAGCCTCTCAAGTTGTTGGGTTTTTTTCTTTTCATTTGGTCAGCCTTTAACTTGCACATCTCTGGGGATTTTATAACACTCATGTCACCCGAATATTCCACCTGGAATGGATCGCCACCAGGTTGGAGATAAGCTGAACGCAGCAGAAGCCCCTCAGCTCTCAACTCGTGCAGAGTTGTATCAGCTCAACCGCAGCAGCCGTACTACCTCCCTATCTCTCTCCCCCCTCCCCTCCAGGTGCTCTTTGACAGAAATAATTGAGGTAGGGAGGTGGTGGGAGGTTAATGAAGCACTCCCAACACACAACTGACCTTTCCCCAGCCCCTGCGCAAATCATCGCAGCACAGTTTTTTGGACATTTTTAAATGAAAGCCTTTAAATAATTTATCTAACTATAGTTCCCGGAAGGCCCTTCATTAGAGATTGGCCGTGACATTTCCCTCCTCCCCCCCAGCCTCTCATACTTACTGCCTCACATCCAGTCCAAGAATATCACTGTCAATTTCTTGTGCCTTTGTCTCTCCTCTGCTGCTGTCTCCCTCCCTCTCTCTCTCTCTCTCTCTCTCTCTTTCTTTGTGACATTAGCAGCATTAAAGATCGGGGATCTCTGGTGGCTTCCAAGCGTGGCTGGGAAATGACAGTCAGGCATTAAAACATGAGAAGTGATGTAAATGGAGATGAATGAAAATGCAGCATTTTTTTTTTCTTCAATCTGTTTCATGGCAGCTGACCATTAAAAACAAAGGTTATAGGGAAGAAACAAGAGGAATGTTATGAAACTGTGTGCGTTCGAGACACCGAGCAAAAAACATTAACATTTCAAACTGCTGTTTTATTCTTGCGTGATTGTGATCGTGAGAGATGAAGGAAAATATTAGTCTAAAGTTTCTTTTGAGAAAACGGAGACAGGACAGGTTTTCTTACCGGGGAGGAAATCAAAGCTCTTCATTAACATCCCCCAGTGGAACCAGATGGACATGTGAATCTGCTTGCACGGAGAAAAATCAAACACAACACAAAAAGCTGCCGTCCTGGTATGAAAGACTAAACAAACATGATCAGAAAAGTCAAGCGTGCTGTCATGTTACAGTAAAACAATAAAGAAGGAGGAAAATGAGAAGTGACGACCATTTAAATGATACAGTGTAGTGATATTAGTCAGAGTGTTATCACAGACATCGTGTGAAGCACGTGGAAACTCAGACCTCCCTGCAGACGACCAATCATAACACAACATCTTTAGACGTTTACACACAAGCCCAAATTCTCAACAAGACAGTTTAACTTTATTAATGTTCATCATTCACCTGCTTAAATGTGCAATCGCACTAAACCAGCAACTTTTTCACATGATTTTATTTACTCATTTAGTCACTAATTGGAAGCGAGAAACACAAGATTTCAACATCAGTAATATCGGGTACAAAGTTATTTTGTTGTTTGTTTTGCTTGAAAACCTCAAATGAACATGTCATCACTTTTTTTTTTAATTACGCTTTTTTTTTTTTTGTAACAAGAAGACCAACTATAAATCTTCATTCTGTGTACAGTATAAATTACACATTATGTATAATCTATTTAAAGTACTGTATGTGTTGCATATAACTGAAATGGGTGTTTTAGGGGAACACGTGTATGTGCTACTTAGTTAATTACTTTATTGATTTGCTTAATTTAAATGTAGTTTTTAACTAAATTGCACTATAAAGCTTTTATTATGAAATGTAGTAGCCGCATAAAATTCAACTAAATTCATTTTATTATGTCAGATTGGCGAGTTTTGCTTGATTTGCAAATAGTGAACCATTAAAAGAGAAGTATTATGGTCTAGAATTCCCACGGTTTTCTTGTTTTTTTCTTGTTATTTATTCATGATGATCACCGTGTTGTTGTGAAAAAGCATCATGAATCTTACATTCGCTTTAATAGTCTGTCTCTTCAGTCTTTCAATAAATCAGTTTCTCTTCCACAGCAGTTCATCCCGTCCCACTCCCCACCTTTCACACACACTCACCTCGCTCTCTCTCTCTCCCTCTCTCTCTCTCATGCTATATGGGAAGTTCTTTATTACCTGGAAACAAGAGCAGATATATGCCTCTGTCTGGGACGGAGGCAGGTCTGCTTTACAGTGTGTTGTGAGGGATGAGTTGTGTGCAGGGCGAGTTTTCAGAGGACAGGAAAGGAGAATTGTCAGTGTTTTTTTCTGCTGTTGTGGATGCATGCAGAGATAATATGGAAGGACTGCTTCATTACCTCTCAGGGTCCGTGACCGGGGTCCAGCAGTGTGTCCGTGTCCCTCACCGTGGAAGGCTGCTGCTCTCTCACTTTCCTTTTTTTAGTTTTTTGGATTTGTCTGGTTCTTTCTCTTGCTTTGTTGTTTTCTAAGCCTGTGATTATTCCTGGTAAAACAAACAAAAAAATTTTGTTTTTTTTTAGGATAAATCATTTGACTAACTGCCGTCAAGAATAACAAAAAAATATTTGGACTTTTTTCATATTGCAGTGTGGTTGTAAAGTATCAGACCAGTTTAACAGAATAAAAGCAGGTAATAAAACACATCTGAAAGAGAAAACTCACTTTTAAACAAAGACCTTGATTTCATTATAGTTTCAACAGAGGTAGGTGTGTGATTTGACCTCACAAGCTGTAATATTTCCAGTGGCTGCGTGTTTCCATTTCGATCGTTTCCTGTATTGTGGCTTGTGGTGATAAACTTTTCGTGTTTGAGCGAGTCACGCCACATTTCAACCGGAACAAAGGGCTGAAAAGCAGTATTAGTTACTGCCTCAAAACACATTGCCTCACAGTTCTGCTTTCAAGATCTTAACATTTTGAGTGTAGGAGTTTGTGCATTCCATTTTTCTCCTGCCAGACACACACACACGCACACACACACACACACACACACACACATACAGAAGTATCAGAGTAAGTGATTGGATGTTAACCAGTCTGGAATAAAACAGATGGAAGGCTGTGCTACAGCACCAAACACAGGAAATGGATTTATCCCACCCTCCGGTTTTCCCATAATCCTTCACTGTCTTCAGTTCCCCCTTCGTTACACACTGACACACAGTGAAACACTCTGCACACCCTTTTAACCATTTCATCTCAAGTGAAATTAACTGCAATTTTTTGAAGCCAGGCATCTTATTAAAGTTGTGGATGGCTGACAAATAGAATTAGAATTCGGAAGGGGAGTTGGTTCTGATGCTTATTCAACGTGACTCACCTTTTCCTTCTCTGGTTTCTGTATATTACTGCAAATTTCCCTGAACTAATTGTGGTGATGCTTCACAGACAGAAGCTAAACAATGCAGATGATGGGAACGAGAGGAGGAGGATGTGAGGATTTAAGTTTAGAACCAGCCACTTCATGACAGAAGCTGCTTTTTTCCTTCTCTGTATGTGAGTGCAGATAATTATTAGGACTGTCCTTGTAGAACTCTGTCAACACTCCTCTCCTCAATTTCACCCTTCCTGATACTTGTTCATTGACTGCGACGACGTCCTTTCATATCAACGCTGCTGCCCTTTTTTAAAACTGTTATTGCCACTCACGTTAATAATTAGCTTTTTTGTTAACTAAGTGATATAAAGTGGGCTAATCCCTTTAAGAGAGGATAGCACAACTCTAAGTTTGTCAACGAGAGTTTATTAATGAATTGAGCTCATATCATCGGTATGCATGGTGTGTTATTCCATTATGTGTAAATGTGTGTTTGTGGGTTTTGTATGAGTGGTAGCGGGGGCTAATTTCCACCCTGTGAGGGTCCTGGAGGACTTAGCTGCTTTTGACCTGATAAGCTCATTAGAATTCCACACTAATTACAACAGGCCCTGTTTAGCTGTCACCAGATGAGAACAACAGGTCCCAACAACATCAGCCTGTGTTAGAGAGAGAGAGAGAGAGAGAGAGAGAGAGAGAGAGAGAGAGAGAGAGAGAGAGAGAGAGTCAAGGAATGGGATTTAAGAAGCTATGCAAAAAGGTTAAAGAGGAAGAGAAAGAAAAATGAAGGAAGGAAAAAAAGACAGCGTGGAAAAGAAGGAATTCCTCTCCATCCAGTGAAGAAGCTGTTATGACTCAGCTGTAGAAATCAGTGTCAATCATCCAACTTTGATCCAAACAAAAGAAGACAATGACATAAGAAGGCAGAAGGGAATGAGAGGAAAAGATAAATTAGCCGGACCACCGCTGAGCATTTTCTCTCTCACTTGTTGAGGCTAAACTGTGGGCAGCAGGGAGTAGGGACTGATATGTCAGAATCTCCCTGGCAACCAATCCTTCAGCAATTCCCACAGTCACACACACACACATATACACATTCCATACGCAGCACCCTGCAGAGATTCGGGTGGCGTTTTTCCATCCAAGCCCAGATGACATCTTTAAACACTTTTACTTTGAAAGTCTTCCACTTTCATTCTCCATTTCCTTTGTTCACTTATCCACAACCAGCTCTGTATATGTGTATGTGTGCACATTTATAAATGTGTGTTTGAGCATGTAATGTGCTTTCGGGGGGGTAGAAAAGCACTCATCTGCCTCAACCTCTATTATTCCCTTCCATTTGCCTCCTCTCGCACTGTTGCAGAATGTTAAAAGCAATTATCAGGTTATGTTGATTTTCTTTTTATATCTACATGAAGCTTCAGTCTGATCCCAGTGTAGTTCAGAGGACAGTCAGTGACCTGACCTGGACTCTTGTTGTCCCTAATAATACAAAAAATCAGTTTATTTTTCTGTTCTGTTTCATACTGCAAAGTTTGAAATATTTATGTGAAGCTTTGTATTGAGTTAAAGAAAAAAAAACATTTTTCATTCTAATCTCCACAGAGATAAATAAAGCTGGACAATTCACTGTTTTTTTTTTTTCAATCTGTTCTTGTTGTTTGGCAGACACAGTTTTTAGATGGAATCCATGATACAAACATCCAATACACACTTTCATTCCCTGGTGTCACTCTTTACTCTTCCACTGCCAACTGCTTTCACTGTTCAAAGATTCACTGTGTTTCCAAAAGACAAAAAAAAAAACTGTGCAGAAAAATATTTTATATAAAAAAAACATGCTGCAAATTTCAGAAAGTGCATGTCAAGTCATTTTAGAGCTGAGATAACCAAAATAACACTAAATGTAAGCTTCCCATGGAGACATGTGATTTAACGGAGCATCTGTCTCAACTGTTAATTTTTCATTAAGAAAATTTGTATATATTTTTTTTTTTTTACTGAAGAAATAAACAGATTGAGGTGTATCAATTAAAATAAAAGCTGTTGTGCTAAATCAATCGGTTGTGTTTCTGGTAATTATGTTCTCATTAAAGTTTTGAATACATAAACATGAAATAACACATTTAAACATTGAAATGGCTTATTTTAAAAATGTTTTCATATTGTCTCAAAATATGTCTTGAGGTGATTTTTAAAAATATATTGTGCTGAAAGCTTCAGTAAAAGCATTAAGAGAAGATGAAAGTGCCTTTTACAATCAAGTTCTAACATAACAAAAATTGAACTCCCACACTTCTTTTAAAATAATTGCTGTATTTAACCAACAGTTTCTATGTTTGTTATAAAACTAAAAACATTTTACACATCTTTGTTCATCCATTTGTTTAGGACCATAGAAGCAGATTCATTTTTGCTTCTATTCATCATTTTGTTTCCTGTAGGAAACGTCAGTCCCTGTTTATTACAGCAGGTTTTATCTTATACTGTCATCTTGTAAAAACAGCTCTGTTTACTTGCTTCAGTTGGCAGCAAAGTGCCTCATGCACATTTTCTGTTATTTCAAATTTGCTTGTCAGTTAAATGGAAGTACAGCTAGTGTTTCTTATTCTAATATCAGGGCTGAAAAGTCGAGTTACTGCATATCCAATAAGACCTGCGTGTCGTTTGCGTGGATATATAATGTGTGTGTGTGTTTGTAATCGATGTGTAGCACACTCTAGGCGAGTGTGTGTGCCTCCCCTTTGCTGCAGCTGGGTGGGCAGAGCAGAGATGAGTGAGTTAGCCTCTGGCACACATCTGCACCTTGGGACCAGTAGCTGATGGCGCCAGCCATCTTTGGCACCGCTTCGTCCCCAGGCCCTCCAAAGACTGAGCACCTTGTGAGATGTGTACGTGTTTAGGTGTGCGTGTGTAAATGTGTGTTTTTGCAGCAAGTCTCTTAAGATGTTACCTGCAAGCTCTGATGAATTTATGCAGCCGTGTACATAAATCTAGAAACGTAATGAATGTGCAGCGAGGTTTGTGTGCTTTGAGACACATGTCGAGAAATATGTCCTTGGAAGCTGAGGCTGTGCAGTCTTGGCAGAAGACAACAGGGACAGTTTTCTCCACTGGGATGGCACTTAATTGGACTGATCGTTTGGCTGTCTTTCACTCCACTCATTTCCCCTCCACTACATTTCTTCATCCCTCTCTTCCTCCTTTCCTGTCTCAGTTTCTGCCTCATGTCATGCTGCTGATCTGCTCTCACGTCTCCCCAAACTGAAACTTACCACCGCCTACTTCTACAACCCCAGTCTCCTCGTCTCTGTCTGTCTTCCTTTCTGTCTCTCATGCACATCCCTCCCTCTTCATTTGAGAAACAGCAGAGGGATCGATTGGTGGTCACTGCCCTCCCCCCCAATCCCTTCTCAAATTTATTATTCCCTCAAACCCTCACACACTGATGGTTCTCTGGTGGCCTGGATGTGCTGCAATGCACACACCCATACACACCTCACAATATGGGACACAGATGTCAGATGCATTCTCACATGACAGTACAATCAAACTGTAGGGACTGTATTCACATGCACACTCCATGTTCAGATATTATAGATGCACAAACAGAGCTCGATGTTTTCACACATGCTTCTTAATTTAAGCAAGCAGTCTATTTGACACAGGAATGAGACTGACCTGAGGGACGGTGGTCTGAGTCAGCACTCCACATGGATGGGGAACATTTCAGCTTCAGAGGCGGCACCGTTTCAGCATCTATATGAAGCAAAAAAACAACAAAAAAAAGACAGGCGTAAACCTGCCTACTCCGAAATCCATTTACATTCCTGCCACAACCTGAATCCAAATAAATATACAGTCCATACTTATCCTGCATTTGACTCCTGAACGTTCCTCCAGAATAAAATCCATTGAGAGAGTTTGTTCCCTGATTTTCTGTTTCCAAAACAAATGTAAAGAACAACAGAAAAAAAAGCCAAGAAGATACAATATGTTACCCCCAAGATGTCAGAGGTTGGGAGGTAATTATATTGTGAGAATGCCTCGTCTCACTGCACAAATAAAAACATCTCGGCTCTGAACTGTTGGAATGTGCTACCTTGTTGATTTTTGTTTTCGTGCTGCTAAAGTGCAACACTTCCTTTTTAAATGGGTTGTTTACTTTGGCCTGGACTCGATCCTCAGGCAGATGTTCAGCAGAGACTCAGTGGATTATTTTGGATTTTGGAACGCAATGAAAACGGCAAACAACCACAGCCTGAAAGAATCTTCTCAGAAGTCCCTGAGACTAAACGTACTTTGGACTGATTTTGTCGACCTTTATTAAGTAAAACTGTTAAGAACAACATTTTGCATGTTGAGGATATTTGTTTATCAGTGACAGACTGTGACATTACAGACACTTTTTTGACATAATGTCAACTTAAATATTGGTATTTTACTTCTATCCAAGCAAAGTTACGTATCTAACATCTATAGAAATGCAGCAAATGAAGCGAAGACACTTTAATGAAACGCCTTCACCCGTCTGTGTGTCTGTTTATTTCCTGGGCCGTTTCTCAGCCCTGCCTGTGGACGCTTTGCTGTGGCATTTTACACTTTGGCTCAGGGAGCGAGCAGAGAGATGTGTTTTGACGACAGTTATTAAGAAAGCGTTCCTCATCCGTGTGAGGCTGCTGCAGTCCATCAATTCTAGCTGAATCTGGCAGAGTGCTGTCGTCTTCTCCTTTCTCCTTTTTATGACTCTGCTTTGACTCAGATGGCAACTTCCAATTTACACGCAGCCACAAATCACCCGGGCTAAGGGATAGCTAAGCTGTCCGGGCAGGAAGTAGGTTTGATGGTGTAAGTAGATAGGCTAATGGAAGCGTAAGATGTAGGTGTTTTTACATGTTTATTTATTTATTTGATACAGATTATGATTGAATTGATTTAAAGGCAAGCCAAAGCCTCTGATTTCCATCTACTTGATGAATTTGAGTACTGATGGAGAAAACTTTTTTTTCAACACCTCCTCTGTTAATGTGTCCGTCTTTCATGGCAAAAGCCAAAAAAGATTAGAAGCCAAATCCGATTATAAAGTCTAGAGCCTTGAAGACAATCTAATCAGAAATCGCTACTTTATGACAGACTTAAAATATTTCATCTCACAATCAATTCCACCTTAAATGTACACTCCAACATCTTGACTTCTTTGCAAGTCTTCATCTTCTTGATAGCTACCTTTCATCACACGTCTGTTTGAAGATAGAGAATCTGATTAAGACATAAAGGGGAGCTAAGGATTTAGTCAAATTTGCAACTTGTGTCGAAGTTCTACAGTTCAAGGCTTCATTACAACACGCTGTAGGATCTGCAGGTTTATTTTGACTGCTCCCATGTATTCCATACATGAATATTCTGCTCAAGGAAGAAAAAGCCAATTAACTCCTTATATGGATAAAAAATACTGTGACTTTGTCAAATGTAAGAGTCCTGATATTATTGCATTAAGCTGGGTCTATAAAGAGGTTTGTAGTTCATAAAACAACCGTAAACATTATAATCTCCTTCTTGCACAAACATTGTATCATAAAACAACATCATTAAAGGATGAAACATAAAAGCAACATAAAAGAAGTCAAATACATCAGCGATTGGGAAATGTTAAGTCATAATCACAAGTGCATGTGTAAAAAAAAAACAAGCAGTTTTCAGAAAATTAAAAGTATTATGTTTAATTGCATCAATAAATATGCTCATCTATACTGGAGATGTGGTTTGTTTATTCAAAGCAGCCTTTGAAACTTGCCTGAGAAGAAGATGACAGGAAGTGATTTACCTGAACGCAACACGCATGAACACACTCTCAGCCCTAATGTTAGCCCATATCGCACATCACCCAAGGATGGCAGGCTTTCACTTTTAAAAGATTGTTATGGAGAGAACCATTACAGAGCAGAAGGTTTCAACCTCAATTATATGGAGAATATATAGTAGTCAGTCCACTAATGAAAATGGAGGAGAGTGTCTACTCTTGCAAACAGCTTTCTGCGAGACGTGGGGAAGTGATCCATTCTCTTTACGAGGAGCTGTACTTTTTACCTCTCTGATTGCCACAGCTTTAATGAAGAGTTTACATACCTGAGGGAGCGATTCGGGAGCACAGCTTCGGCCGGAGGGTGTGTGCTGGATGCGGCTCTAAATTAGAGGTCAGGAAACGAGATCTTTATGTAACAAGGATGTTGCTGGTGAAATATATATATTTGATGCCTTTAGGACAATGAATAGCTTTGTGTTTACCTGTGTGAACTGGTGCCAATTTACAGATCCAACAGAGGTCAGGTTCATGTTTCTGGCTGGTTGGGATGAAAACTGTTGAAGTATCTGCAGCAGAAGTTTGTCTGCATTCTCATTTTATTCATTTGGACAACTACTTAATAAAGACTTATGCATTTCCCTGACTTTAATGCTTTTTTTTAACTGACACATACAGTAAGCGTAGCTATGCTAGCAACCTGTTTGACGGAGAATTTAGAATTGGTGCAAGGTTCAACATGTCCCTCCACTTTTTGTTTAGCAGACAAGCCTCATGAAACAAGCTTGTTCTGCTGGTTGAGATTGATCAGTTTTGGTTTCAAACCTTGGACACAGTCCTGCTCATGACTCTGAATAGAGAATTGGTCGTCCTTGAACAGCAATTTTTGGACCAGTGATTTTTCGTGTCAGAAACTTATCATTCTGGAAGAACTGGTCTGTTCACAGAAAGGAAAAATGTTAGGTTTGGACTCTGAGAATGAGCTTGTTACATGCCTTCAACACTCACATCAGGGTGTGAGAGAGGACTGAATGTCTTGCAAGGATTTTCACATCAAAGTGTGTGTGTGTGTGTGTGTGTGTGTGTGTGTGTGTGTGTGTGTGTGTGTGTGTGTGTGTGTGTGTGTGTGTGTGTGTGTGTGTGTGTGTGTGTGTGTGTGTGTGTGTGTGTGTGTGTGTGTGTGGTTGTCTGTCTTGTTTGTCTCTGTTGGCCCTGTGATTGACTCTTGATGTCTGAAACACACCCCACTTCTCACCCACTGACCACTGAGATAAACACCTATTCCCTTGTGACTCTGAACAGGTTCAAGCTGGTCTAACAATGTTTGAACCAAAGAATTCCACAACAAGTTTTAGTCCTTTTGTGTTAAATAGTTTTAAAAATGCTGAAAAGGCAAATTTATAAAGTATGTCTAGGTTAAGTGTCAGAATGAGGGTGAAAATGTTGGTTATTTTTTTTACAATGTTTAAGAAAATACATTAACAAAGAGTCTCCACAAGAGACACGTGTGTGTGTGTGTGTGTGTGTGTGTGTGTGTGTGTGTGTGTGTGTGGGTTTGTGTGTGTGTGTGTGTGTGTGTGTGTGTGTGTGTGTGTGTGTGTGTGTGTGTGTGTGTGTGTGTGTGTGTGTGGGGCTATTTGTAGCCAGTTAAATGGAACCAACGTCTCCGATCATAAACACATCACTGTCACAGCTCTTCATCCTGATTCCTGGACCAGACTCCTCCAGTCTGTCCAAAATAAAACATAAAATAAACATAAATGCAAAAAACAAACATTAAACTGATTTATGACCATGTTTTTAAAAACATTCAAATTAAACTTCTATAATAAACTGCACATCCTGACATTTAACAACAAAATGATGGTGTTTTTAGTTAATTTGATTGTTTAATAAGAAGACAAAATAAGGAAGAGAAGCCAATAAGTCTTTATAATATTAGGAGGAAGGAATGGTCAGGAATGATGGAACATCACTGATGAATAAGTTAAATAACTCTGATGAGCTAAATTAGTTTTAAAATATGCCGAGATTTTAAGTTAATATAAAATTTAGCACTTCCTACATCATCAGTTCAACATCTTTGCAAAGAACTGATGCAGCTGTCGAGGGAAATGAATCTTTTAAGACTATCAAAATACTTTTGTGCTACAATCAAAGCTAAAGGTGGTCCGATAGCGTGTCAAACAGAGCGGCTGCAGGTTATAATCATTTTTTAGTTGGCGCCAGTATTTATTTATTTAATTTCCTGATTGTCATTGTTTACCAGCCCTTGGACGGAGACACAAACCTTAATCTTGGACACTAAGTAAGAGTTCCTGCAGACAATGTGCAATCAGTGTTGTTTACACTGCAGCTGTCCTGCAATCGAATCCAATCAAGGCAGCTGTGCTTGCCTGCCTTCTGTACCCGTGCTCATGAGAGCTGCTTGTTTCTTAATCATGTGTTATAAATGTAAGTCTCAGTAAAATTGACTAATATGAGAAAAAATATGTCTAGACTACAGATTTGATATGCAAAACGTAACCACCGCTCAGAAAAACAAGAAAAAAGCTCCAGTATTTTAAGCCCGAGCTGTGAAAGATCACGTCTGGGTTAATATATCAAGGCAGTGTGAGATAAAAAAAAATAAAAAAACAAAGAGATAGGAAGAGAGAGAAATTAGATTTCATTTAAGAGAGCCTTCAGCTGCCTCTGAGACAGCACAGACATGCGAAGCTGACCTCTGGAAGCAGCGGAGAAACTGGGGTCGTAAAGGTTGATGCAATTCTGGGCCGTCAGTGCCAACAGTCTGATTAAGAGGTGACGAAGAGGGCAGACTGACCATCATCTTTGCAGGCAGACTTACTCTGTGTGCATGTGGGATTGGAAAGACGAGGAACGGAGAAAGTTCAAGCATCAAAGCTGGAGAGATAATAAGTGATGGGGTTTAAATTTTTCTCTCAATGAGGTGCTTTGACGTCTTTTTTATACTCGATATATACAGTGTCCTTTGCTTCAGATGGTGCTTTATCTGAACAGTTCTTCATTGTCTTCTTTTTTCAGTTTTAGTAAAATAAAAGCACCAGATTGACAGAAGGAAAAAAAGCAGAAGTTTCCACATTTCATACCAACGTTTGCTCTTTTATTCTTTCTAGATTTATTTATTTGAGAAATCTATCGGTGATAGATGGTGATTAGATCAGTTGTATTCAATATTTTATTTAATGTTAATTTTCCCATTACATCAAATTGTTCTTTATTTATTGTGCTAATTTGCCCTTGGTAAACTGATCCGGTGATTATTGGAGTTAACGGTGTTGTAGTTAATCGATCGGCACGGGCAAAAAACACCAGGAGGAGAAGAGCTCAGTGAACATACAGATGAACTCTGGGTTCAAACTTAAGAGCAGAACATCTGGATGCACAATGGTGAGTCTGAGAGCAGACCGAGTTTTGAGTCGAAGCTGAGGATATCTACATCCCATCAGGAACGTTTTGAAAGAGTTTTGTGACACGGTATACAAAACACAGATGCTAAATTCTCTTGATTAAAGACCGGCTTATGAACCACTCTGAAAACTGTAGACACCGTTGTGGGACAGACCGGAATCCAGATCAACATAAAAACCTACAGAGTGACAGCTGCAGCACACGTAGACAGATGGGAGGCCTGCAGAGAGATGTGAGGGAGTGTGTTAATCCACACAGCGTAGCATTTCCTCTGTGGATCTTTGCACGTTTGAACTTTTCAAGGGGAGGATGGCAAAGAGCGATTGGCCACTCTGTAAATGTCAATGGATCTGAACAGTCTGAGCCCAGATTGCCTGGCGCCGTCGCCTGCCACTCACATTCCTCTCTTATTCATCCATTCTAGTATTTTTTTATATATTTTTTTTTGTCTGTCTGGGTCCTGTTTATTTACTGCTCTCCTTCCTCATCCTCAGTCCTCCCACCTGCCCCCTCCCACGCTTTCATTATTGTCTTTTACCTTTGCCATCGCTGTTGCCTGCAGGAAAATTGCACACCCTGTAATAGACACAGCTGCTTTTTGTTTTCACCTGTTTACTTTAGTTCTCTGAAACCGTGTAGAACAGGATTCCCCCTTCAAAACTCCTGTTTCTTTTTACCCATCAAACAGGAATCAGTTTAATATGATGAATTACTCATTCATTTATTAGCCTCTCTTTAATTTTCTCTTAATTTTCTGTAAAACGAATCTGGAAGACGAGACACAACAAGAATTTGAGCCTTTATTTTTCTGGGCTGCGACTGTTGGTGTAATTGTTGTGAACTTTTTTTTAATTTCCAAAGGGGTGAATAATCTGTGAGACTAATTTGTAAGTATGTATAGAGGAAACCTTTTTTGAGACAAAGAATACATGAGGTAAACTTGGAGGTGGAGGACGGAGGACTATTAAAATCAAAATGCCGAGAGGTGGAGTCATGAAATAAGTGCTTTTATTGAACGGGGCACGGTGGGCCGGCTGCAGCCTGGGGGGCTTTTTCTGTATTTACGCCGCTCTCTCCAATTCCAATTTCCATTGAAACCAGTAGAATTTAACTGCTGTGTGTTTAAATGGAATCCAAACAGCATGAATGTTTATTTATTGGTGCATATTAAAGAAATACTTTGGGTTTTTTAGATTTTATGAGCATGTGAATACGGTTTTTGTCAGTTATGTGCGATTTTACATTTTATTTTATTTTATACAAATCTGAAAATAATGTATAATTTATCCAACTCAGTGTGCTGGTCTGTGTGTTATGCTAGGTCTGGGCTCATAATAACCTGCATTGTTTAACTGCTCTGATGTGTATGGCCTTATTTCATGTTGCAGAGTGAAAGTCCTTATTGTTAAAGATGCATGAGTTCTGAACGGAGTTGAAAGACTCCCTTGATTCAAGAAATATGGAAATTTATGTGCCAGGCAGTTTGTATCAAAACTGAGAAAGAAGAGGGAAAATTACACAAAGCAGTGTGTTTCTGTGTGTGTGCGTCTCTCTCCTCGCTCCCATCCCTTCTGGCCATCTCTCTCCACACTCAGGCAGCCTCTCTGGCTGTTG
Organism: Pachypanchax playfairii; assembly: GCA_006937955.1. Taxonomy (NCBI): domain Eukaryota; kingdom Metazoa; phylum Chordata; class Actinopteri; order Cyprinodontiformes; family Aplocheilidae; genus Pachypanchax; species Pachypanchax playfairii. The sequence goes on along the minus strand of SSNP01000128.1, from coordinate 228,654 downwards.
CATGTTTGTCGGAGATATGGACTCGAACGCGCCGAGCGACCGCCCACTCAACACATTCCTCTGTAGTCCACCCGCTTCTCTTGGACATTGAACAAATTGATTTGGGCGTTGATTATTCAGGGGGCCACATTTCATAACTTTGGACTGGCTTCTCTCCACCTCCCACTCCGTTGCTTTGCGCCGTGCATCTGTCTCTTCTAACTCCCGCCCAGATCCAGCTGCGGCTCTGCAGGATGTCTCTGAAGGAGGCCCGTGGGCCGTGTACTAATTTCACAGACTGAAGTGGATGTAGACTAAAACAAGTTTGTATATTGATGTTTTTGACTGCTGCTGTTTTTCACCACAGCTTGTCATTACTGAAGAGCTTCACAGCAACATATTGTGCTCATGTAACCACGTTCACTTCTCTCAGCAGTGAATTATTTCCACACACTTCCATATGGATTAAAAGGGCCTGCCATAAGGAATGAAACCCATGACTGCAGGAAATCAATATACCGTATGTATACTAATAATGAATATTCGAGAAATATTGGACAACAACCAATAAAGCATTCATCACAGGGACGTGAGCTGAAGCACAGCTGTAGGCTCAGTCCCACTTGTTATTAATACAAATGATGGTCCCAAAAATGACTAATCGACTCTGTGCTGTCCCTCTCTCTTGGGCGAGGAGCTCAAATTCCCTTCCTCTGAAGATGGAGTATCTTTCAGAACATGTGATAACACTAATAAAGGAGCGCACCACGATCATTACTAACAGGGGATGGATTTACAATGCATAATGATGAGTTTTTTTTTTTGGTTCATTCATAAAGCATTTAGAGAAAATAGAACAGCTGAAAGTAGGGCTGGAACTTACTAATAAAATATGAGAGAATCCTTGAAAATATTTATCATCGCCTCTTAAAAGTCCAAGGCACTGGCTATAAAAGAGTGTTTTTGTGCTGTAAACAATTAAAACTCTGAGCTATTTAGTGTAAAAGTAAAAACAAGAAAGCAGGGAAAAGTCTGACAAACATGAAACTTCATTGAAAAGTCCTCCAAATAATTGCTGTTTTATTAATTTCATCTCTAGTTTAAAGAGCAGCCTGCGCAGCTCCGGATCTCATTACAGAATATCTGTTCTCTCTAATTGAGCAGCTTGATGCCATTAGGGTCATATCGCCTGTTCCATTTAGCAAAGAATAAAGCTGGTGTCCACTTGCAATGTTTCAGAAAATAACATTCAGGACAGATCAGTGACAAGAGAGGGAGTGCCACAAAAAATGAGTAAATTGAGAGTGTTATACTGCGAAAATGAGACGCTGGTGATTAATTAACTTCTCTCCCCTCGTCGTCCTGTAAGGCCGGAATAATTTTGTGACTTGTGCTGCAGAGTCGTCTGTGCTGGCTGAGTCGCATGTGCTCCAGTCGAGCCATGAAAGATAGATCAAGAGGAAAGTCTGAGCAAGGAGAAACTGTATTTTGTGAGAATGTGGTTGATTGTGCAGGAACTAGAGAAAACTGAGGGGGAGGAATTGCTTTGGTGAAATTGCAAATGCATTTGATGCATCACCCCCCCCCCCTCATGTAAAATGCACACACCTGATGCAGTTCGTCCTGTTGCAGCTCTGCTTTCTTGTCGCCTCTTATGTGCTAACATTTTTATTTATTTATTAGCTCTGTGCTGTAATCAGCCAAACCCAGTGGTGGTTTAATCTCAGTCAGATGTTATTAACCAGCAGCTACCTCCTCTCTGCTATTTTTCATCTTTCTTCTTCTTTCTGCTCCTCGGGAGCCTGGAGGCTGTCTAATCTGCCTTCCTTATGGCTTACCATCCTCTCCCTCCTTGTCTAGTTCCCCTCTGGCACACTCCATCACAGCATCACTAGCATCAGGCACTGAAGAGCAGTGTTATGCTTTAATGTACGTTTGTGCATACTGAGCAACCTGTTTACTGGGTTTAGGTTAGCTTAACTTGGGAAGTATTAACTAGCTCTTACACAGAACATTTAATTCCCTGCTGGGTCGGATGTCAAAGCTAAAACCAATTGTCTGATGTCATGAATTTAGTCTGATCAGGTCATATTCTGCTGCATTTCAATGATTTAATTCACATTCACTCTGTTCAGCTCATCTTTATTCTGATTTATGTCATGTTTGTATTCACCTCGTCATGTTTACATTCTCTGGCTCACTTATGGCACATCATTTCAGGTCACTTCATTATGTCTCATGTTGCTCACCTGTGTCTCATGTTCACGTCCCCATTTGATGACATCATCGTTACCCAAATCCTGCCATTTACTCAAACGTATCTTCTCAAGTTCCTATTTTCCTGAACCATTCCAACATCTGGAGTCATCTCCTGCTGAAGAACCTGCGGGTAAAGAACAACTTAAAGATCTGATGACACGACCAGGTTTGCTGGCTGCTCCTTCATTCCTCTGTTACCTGAAGAAAGAAGATGTGATACATCATCGATTTTCTTCTGAACTAGATATACCAGAAATGATCCTGCTTTCTCCCTATGACACTTGTCCTGTGGGGATCTTTGTTCCTCCAGTGTGTTTAAAAATTTAACACTCTTAAAACTGCAATTTGTGTCAAAGCATGCTTTCAAGTCCAGCCTTTGAACTGGTCATTACATTTCAGTCTTCTTAGCTGATCTAATCTGCAGGGATTTGGTGTAAGGATTATACTTACTGTTATGAATGCACGCCTGATTAAGAAAATCTGTTTAGTGACAGCTGAGTGGCTGTTTAGTAATAGCAAGGCCAACAGTGTTGCAGATGTTTCTTCGTGTAATGAATCAAATAGTCATTTCCAACTGTGTGTTCAAATAGGAAAGGAATGCAGCTTTTCCAGATCATCCTAAACTGTGCCGACACACACGCACACGCCTCCCTCCACACTGATGTGATCACAAAGGAAAGGTGACTGTCGGAACATTTACTGAGACATTCATTCAGTAGATGGATGATTTAAAGGGGGAATTCTGTGACAGATTTTAGGGTCTGCTCAGGACATTTGATGGAGAAATGGAGGCATGGAAACCTGGAACGTTGCAGATGTTTTAGTGTGCACGTATAAATGTGCAGGATTGAGCTACAAAATGTATGGGCTTCAGGTTGTGTTAATGCAGGAGCGCAGGGGGAGCTGGTATTGAGTCAGTATGTGAGCTGCAGGGCAGCCAAGTCTTCCTCTGCCGCTAAGTCAGCTACTGATCTCATTTTTCCTCAGATGGACTCCTAACACACTCCCATCAGGGGACAAATATATATTCCCTCCATCTCTTTTCCTCACACATGCCAGCGACCTTTTCTTCTCATTCGTCTCACACGCTCTTTATTTTGGTCTCCTGCTCTTCTTGTGTCTTTTCCATTCTTCTTTTCACTCTGTTTTTATTATCTTCCACCTAAATCCCTCTCAATTTTTCACCTAAGCTACTTTTTTCTCCAGTTTTAACTCTCCCCTCCATCCCAATCGCTTCATTCCATATTATACATGGTACCACAAACCATTAACCTCTCTCCCCCTCCTTTGATCAGTCACAGCCAACAGGTGCTGTAAACTGTGTCCTCTGGCAAACTGAATACTGCAGAATATCCCACATGCATTCATCCCGTGCCCCTGCCCCCTTCCCTGCTCTTTCCCTTCTCCTTGACTCATCCCTCCAGCTCCTGCCCCAGTTTGTCAGTGAAGCAAAACTGGCTATGTCTCGGATCCCATCATTCATCTCCACCCCATCCTGTCACACTGGCGGCTTTGCTGGTCTCAGACAAATGGCATCACAGAAGATAATACAGCCACAGCAAGGAAGAAAGGCAAATAAATGGTTCCTGCTCTGGAGATCTAATGGTCCTGCTTGCCACTTGGCCAGGGGTTAGTAGTTCTGTTACTGCACTGACACAAACATCAGCGTCTGCAAACTTTCTCTAATTAACATGCAACACAAATGCACATACCCTTCGTGTAAAACCTGTTGGTGCGCATCCAGAAAAACACTGTGTTGTACTGAAACTGCACCTTAATTAATGAACATCACATGAAGGTTTAAAGTCCATTAATTTAACTGTGAAATGATTCAGATTCAAAGTCTAAAATCAAATGCAACTGAAATATTTATCCCAAAGTTTCACTCTGTAGCCCAAAGAGTCAATTTATCACAAAATCCTGCTGTTCAACAAATCTAAAGCAACATTTCTACAGCAGTAGATTGTAGATGTGTTACTTCTAACAGTCTGATGCATGTGGTAATAATGTCTTTGTTTCAGGATACAGTTTATTTGCTTCAGATAAATGCTGTGCTATTGGTTTGATGCCATCTGATTCATTCCCTGGTATTTGTTTGGTGTAAATATTCATTTTCTTTTCTAAATAAAAACAATTCAGACAGCATAGAAACAGAATATCAAATAGATTTAATAACTAGGCAATCACAAGTGTGTTGATCCTTATTACCACAAAAAAAGAAGGAATCTAGGAGTTTATTCCTGTTCATTTTAATTCATTACTTTGTCTCACAGTTTATTTATACATCTTTTTTAGGGCTCTAATGTATTTATTATACTATAACAATGGATCTGATTGGTGTCTCTGTTTTGTATGTTGCTCTCGGTGTTAGCTGTAAGAGCATCAGCCATTTTTTATCATAGATCTGCCAAGCTACTGCTTTAAAAACTCTATTTTTCAACCCTATAAAATACCCTAAATGTACAAATTTCATGATGCATTTTGAGGTTCATTAGCATAAATACCTTGTTAGATAATTTATATGTTCTTTTAACTCACTGGCTGGAGCCAAGAAATTCAAATAGTCAAAAGAAGGTAGAACATGTTCTGAGGTGGTGATAAAAGACAGTAACAAAGAATAAAGGAAACTGGGAAAATGATATAATAAGGGACTTAATGACAAATGAACAATAGCTGAACTGCAGTCAGTGACTAAGACCATGTGTGAAAAGAAACAAAATAAAGTCAAACTCAGAGAAGGAAACATAATAAAGAAATTGCCAAGCAAAAATACAAACGTACGGAAACCCAGATCATCTCAACCAACCTGAGCACAAAACCATAAAACTGTAACTTTCTCCCTCGTGACTCTTATAATATGTTTCATGAGTTTGCTTCTTGTATCAACAAACTGAGTTTCAACCTTTTTAAAAAAGGTCTTTTTTTTCTTAGACTAGATCTGTAGAAACGCTGAAGCTGTTAACAGGCAAACAGGTGCCGTTTGGAAAGAGATTTAAAGCTGTTAAATGTTATTTTCTCTATTACTGTCATTTTTATTTTACACTAACCATCATGTTGGGTGTTTATGTGTCACACCTATTCAGGCACATTAACCAACTGAATATTAAATCCAGATTCAATTTTAGTCTTGATTCAGCAATCTTTCCTTTCAAGGTCATATTTATATTGGACTACAGATTCTTTAAGGCTTAAGTATCATAATCATCTTTCCAGCCACTTGATGCATTTTGAACTAATTAGCATCTATATTTTGGCAGCTAGTGTGTTTTAGATCTGACAATGGTCAAAAAGGTTGTCTAAAGAGATCAGCAGGTGCTCATAGCATCAGTTCTCTGGATTTAAAGTGGAGTTAAGCTCAGCTTGATAGATATTTTACTTTTCTCCCACGTGTAGGTGTGGGATTTTACCAACTAGTGCTGCTGCGCTGGTTTGATCGATCATTGAGTTGCATGATTTACATTTTTCTTGACCAAATTAGTGTTTTGTTTTTTTTTTAACCTTACAGAGACTTTACTTTTGGATTTTTTGCAACATACAGTCCTGCCTGCCAGTTTAGAAGACTATCACTTTAAGATTGTTAAATTCATGTGTGTTGTGGTTTCCAGGCTGCACGATGGCACAGGTGGTGCTGCCTTGCAGTGAATCTGGGCTGGGGCCTTTCTGTATGGAGTTTGCATGTTCTCCCCATGCATGCGTGGGTTTTCTCTGGGGACTCCGGTTTCCTCCCACAGTCCAAAAACATGCTTGAGGTTAATTGGTAACTCTAAATTGTCCTTGGGTGTGTGTGTGAGTGTGGTTATTTGTCTGTATGTGACCCTGTGATGGACTGGTGACCTGTCCCGGTGTAGCCCCGCCTCTAGCCCAATGGCAGCTCCCTGTGACCCTGAACAGGAAAAAGCTGGTTTAGAAAATGGATGGTTGCAGTTTCTGGTGTAGAACTGGGCTAAATCGGCTTAAAAATCATCCCTAAAGAAAAATAAATGTAATGCTGCGATTTATAACGCTTTAGTCAGCATTTGAAGGTTTTTGTGCTGTCACCACGGTGTGACTTAGACATGCCAACACCATTACTCTCTGCATTCTTTCTTTCTTTCTGTCTGTCTGTCACTAACGTGCTTTTTTCTATTTCTCCTTGATCATGGCGACTGTTGTCATCTTCTCTCCTACAGCATCATGACTCAGTGCGTGATGGTTCGATGGCTGTTGACAGTGTGTTCTCTGACTCACTTTGGGGTGGTACTGCTGTCCCAGCACATCTCAGTGCTCTTCATCCCTCCACTACTTCCCATCATCCCATCCCTCTTCCACACTCTTATTCTGCTTCTTTATTGCTGCTCACAGATTACAAGGAAATTACAGCTCTTTGCATTTTTGTGTTTTCATTTATCTTTACAAAGTAAGAGAAAAAAAAAAAAGAAAAATCCTGAGTTCTGGGGTGAAAAAATGTTACCCAGTGTAAAGCCCGGTGATGATAAAAGGCCAAATATTCTTTGTGTTACAGGTTTTTGATATCTACTGCTCCCAGTTGCAAAGGCATAAAAAGGTTAAAAAAACACCTTCTCCTTGTTAAACTGACTCAAAGTCAATCATCACAAAAAAAGAGATTTAGTTCCAATTTGTTTTCACAAAGATTTTCATTAGTGTAAGATTTTGGTGGTAATTTGAAGTCTCAGAGACACACACCTTGTCTCGTTTTATGTAAATACCACACTTAAACACTCCTCCTTTAAAGAGCCTCAGCACCCGTAAACCATGACGGACCCCCGGGCCCTGCCGCTGCCTATAAAATACTGACTGTTTTATGGATGCCCGTACCTGCATCCCTCCGCCCATAAACACTTTCCTTTGACCTTCTGGGAGCGAACAGTTAAAGAGAGAAGAAGAAATATGTTTTATTCCCATAAACAAGAATTTTACTAGGCAATGTCCATAGTCATGTCCAAAAAATGCTCTCTTTCAATAAAATAACATTTTAGTTTGTTATCCAACAGAGGCGTGTAAATTTAAAAATATGAATTTGTAACCATGTTGCATGTGAGAACATATCTAGCTGTATAAAGTGCCTTTTAGTGTATTTCTGCACTAACTGTCTGAATAGATGCTCAGCACTGATGTAGTCATTATTAGTGGATGTGGATGTGCCAATAATCTCCTGTATCATCTCCCAGCAGGAACTTGGGTCCTCTTAAAGCCTCTCCCCTGTTCTGAATGCAGACGAACATCTTCTCATCCACTCTTGGGCCGCTGTCATTGTGCAGCCAAAGTTCTTTTAATCACAGCGCCGTCCACCCCCCCCCAACCCACCATGATTTAGCTCCTTTCGACATCCATAGGCATCCACTCCAGCCAATTGCATTAAAGAGATAAATAACCAGACCAATAAAAGTGCTGCTTGCGGGTCGAACGGGCTCTGGAATGCTCGGCATCCATTTGGAGCTGTAAGCAATAGTGGTGGTGGTGGTTGTGGGGGGGCTGGGGGAGGGGTGGGGCTTTTAGTGGAAGGTTTTTTAGGGGTGATATTGTGATTGGTGGTGGAGGTGATGCCATGTCATCCATCTTAGCGAGCTACTTCATTTGGCTAATGGACAAGCTGGACCGCTTGTGTGTGTATGTGTGTGTGTTTGTCCTTCCAATGATGGCAGCATCCAAGGCTAAAGTGGTTATGAAGACTAAAGTGATTTTGTTAGCCGGGCACGCTGCACATCACTGCGTATTGGCATAAATATGTGTGTAACAGTGTGTCCATGTGAATGTGGTGAGTGTGTCCCAGTTCTTTGTTTTTGTTTTTTTCACACAGTGCAGTAATGACTCTGTTCTCTGTGAGGGGAGACTGTACAGTGGGAGTAAAAGCAGACCTTTTTCTTTTCATGGTTAAACCACACTTAAGTCTCTTCAGTGACTTGCAGAAAGGAGAAGTGCAGACAGCACTTTCACAGCACTTCAGAATAATGTCAGGTGGAGACTTTGATTTGTTGCCGAGGTAAAATTGGGTGTCACTTCAAATGTTTTTCTGTTTAAATTTACAACCCTGTCTGACCTCTTCTTTCTCTGTCACTCAGTCTCTCTCTTCTTCTGTCATTTCATCTCTCTTCTCTTCTGTCAGTTTTTTCCACCTGAAGTCCAGACGAGCTTCTGTCTGAACATGTGCCGTCTTTATGAGAGGATTCCTAAGTTTTTTCCCTCTGCCGTTAGTTTTCCATCAACAGACTTCTCCACCGTCTGATTCTGAGTGTGGATCTAGTTCCATAGGAGAGGTTAACCAAAACTTTAAACACCTGCAAGGAATATAAAAGTACAATTCAGATTAAAGAATCCTACTTGCCAAAACCAAGAAGGAGGTTTTATGAGCTAATAAAATATTCCAAGACTTTTCAACCTGCTTTAAATTATTCTTCTTCATGTTTGGATGTAAAATATTAACAGGCACAAAAATGTATCTGATCTGTCAGTTGCAAAAGCCTTTTTATTTTGACTTTGCTGCACACATTTCCCTTGTTTAACATTCCAAGAAATATCATAGCAAACATCATTAAGTGAGACCACAGGTGAAAAAAGCTTGTGATTATTCCTTCTCCATTATTACAGCATAATAACTGAAATACCATTTAGTTTAGTTTTTTTAATTAAATTAATGAGTTTGACATGTATTTGTCACGTAAGAATGTTTTACCCCGACTGAAACCGCTTGAATAAAGATAATCGAAACTCAAATGATTTCACAGCTCAGCAATTTTTATTAAAACATTCTTGTGAATCTTAAAAAGGTCAAATGTAAACGCTTCAGTGCATTAATCATTTTCTGCTCTGGAGTTTCGAGGGATCTTCTAAGACCGGTGATGCTTCATTTTTAGGAGAATGGTTTGGTCAGTTGCTCTTAAAGTCACCTCGCTAACTTCAAATCCTGCTTCATGATGAGCAGGATGCACCGAAGCTTTCACCTGCAGCTGTTACTCTGTAATCATTCTTAATGAGAATCAAGGTTCCCCATTGTTCATTTGTTATTTGATTTCTCTTTTTGCTCTGATCTGACTACAAGGTACCGTGACAATTGGAGTCAAACATAAGAAACGTTTCCTTCAAAGAGAAAAAGAAGCTGATGGTGAGAAAAATGCAGAAAATCTGTCAGTAATTAGATTTCTATCAAACATGTTTCCTCTTTCTATCACCAGCTCTGTGCGGACATGTTTTCTGCTAATGATATAAGAGACATAATAATTAGAGGAATGCTGTTGAGGATGGTATCACCTGATGTAACCTTTGAGCCACAGGTGAGAAGCTGAGTTTTGAAGCTAAATATAACGTGAGGCTTTTATTTTGGAGGTTTCAAGGTATTTTTGGAATGCTGATGCTTTTTTCATAAAAAAGGGACGTTTAAATATTTATTTATTAACAAATAAAGCTCTAAACAACCACAAAAAAAACATGTTGACCATGGATTAGAAATGGCTTGTGAAATATTTACTAAATGCATTAAGAGCTTGAAGGACAGTTGAATCGCTGTGACGCATTAACATGTTAATCTGCATATATTTGATTCAGACTCTGCAGAGAGCTTTTAGAGCTTTGTTTATATAAAATAGCTTCCTGTGCCTTGTGAAGTGGGTCTTTGCATTTCAAAGTGCAGCTCTTGTGTAGCGTGTGCGCACAGCTCACTGCGGTGGCCTTTAACGCCCGTCCCCAGTGCAGATCGATTTTGTGCCTAGCCAGCAGCTCGCCGCTAACCTTGAGGTAAGCTGGCGTAATGAGATCGCATCTGACGGCATTGACTCACACCTGACAGCACTGACACTCTCCTCGCGGCCAGGGAGTGACACAGATGAGCAGAGAGGGAAAGTGGAGATCCTCTGCTGCACTGCTGGAAGCTTTGATTTGTTTTCCTTTAGTTTCAGTATGATTCAAATTTCTGTCTGGATGAGAAGTCAGACTTCAGCTGCTGGTAAAGCAGTTAAACCTGAGCAGCGTCACTTTCTTGGAGTTCTGGATTTGTTGTTGTTCTGCAGAATGACTCTGTCGAATTCATCAGACCACATTCTCTTTGCTTCTTCAGCTACAGTTGGATACTGATCACCGTCAAACTTTCATCTTTTTAAAATTGCTAATTCAATTGTGTTAATTAGAATTTTTTTATAAAACAGTGTGATATACCTTTAAAAACATCTGGATGACTATTTCCATTAGATCTGGGCTGAATTACAGTTACATATTTAAAACTACAACTTTTCTGGTGATTCAAACAATAACAGACATAATAGCAGCTTAGAAAATCCCATTGATCCATCTAGACGAGCTCCCTTTGTCTATTTAAATCATGACTGAATCGTGAAGCGAGGTCTAGTTGGCTAATTGAAAAATAAATGATCCAAATGAGGGTTCTGTGAGCTTTGTCTCAACAGGGTTTTGAATTCCTCTCCTGCCTGGTATCTCTAAAGAAAGATTCGCCAAAGACACGGCTTGATTTTGGAGGAAGTGTGGAATTGGATTTCAATTCCAGTGTACCTACGTACAGATGTAGACTAGTAAGCCAGTGGGACCCAGATCAATAAGAATCTAACAGCTTTAACTCCCGTGCAGTTCAGAAACATCCTCAGCAGGTCTCTACCTCCACCATGTCTGCAGATTCTTTCACTTTCTGCTGTCAAATCACACCTTGGCATCATTTTTTTGTCCACCTGGTGGACCGCTTTGCTGATGCCAAACTTTCACTCGGCTGAAATGGCTCTGCTCTGCAGCTAGCCTACAGACCGAATCCTGCTGGGCTGGATGAACACGTGGAAAATGAGATCGCTGACCTACAGCAAAGGTTAGACTTCAGTGAGCCTGAGCAGTTAGATGATGGCTGGTGTATAAAGGGTTGGGAGTTTAATAAACTACAGCTGGCTGTAAGCCTATTGTTTTACTTCTGCCCTAGCAATCTGACGCTGATATGTGTGTGTGTGTGCGTGCGCGTCTGTGTTTGATAGTACTGAGGCTGCAGCCCTTATTGGGATAGCTGTGCTAAGCTGAAATGTTGTTATTGATTACACACAAAGGTTTGTGATGGAAAAGCAACAAAGTGGGACCTGCTCCAGGTGTGTGTGTGCGTGCGTGTGTGAGAGTTCATATGAGCCACATATGTGCTGTTTGTCAGCTTCTTGTTAATCTATTAACGGGGAACAAAGTCGAGGACGTTGACTAAAAAGAAAATAAATATTTTTGTCTGAACTGGAAAATGGTGAAACATTTTATTTGTTATTTCTCAGTCTGTTGTGGTCAGTTTTGTTTTTAATATCACACAAGTTTCTCCTGATTACCTGAATTCAGTTCCATTTTACTTTCTTCTTTTTACCTTTTCCTGCTAAAACGTCACATTTTCAGTCAGTTGAAGGTCAGATTCAGTTATTTTAAGATCGTTGGATTATTCTTAAAACAATTTCACTTTTTTTTTTTACTTTTTAGTGTTTTTCAAATCTCTTTTCATGCATTAATAATATCTTGTATTTCTCCTGATACTGAATTAATCCAATAGGAATTCACATTTTTGATATTTCTACACAAAAGTAAAAACAAACAAACAGATTCATCAGTTTTGTAGTTGAGTTGTTGTTTGTCACCTAAATGAACCAATTTAGAATATTTATCTATTTTCCTCTTGAGGATTAATTAAATATAATTGATTGAATCATCTAAATTCAACATACTTTTCTTTATTTCACATGTGGTTTAGGCACACATATGTCTGCGTGTGTAGACACATGCAGCACATCCAGTAATTCTTTTTTTTTTGCATATAAACACTGTCACACACTTTCTTTGTTCCTTTCCACCACAGACACCGGTAGTTATGCAGATGCACAAATAAGCCCACACTCTCCCTGTTTCCCTCTTTTCTCTCTCACACTCTTACACACACACACACACACACACACACCTGGTCTCTTCCACCTCTCCCAGAGTGTGAGTCTCTTTATGAAAAGCCTGCCTGTCGCCCAACTGTGAGGCCTTCTTAATTAGAGCCCTGCTGTTAAGCACAGACCAACTCCAGTGGTCCAATCCACTCTTCATCACCACCTTCCTCCAACCTGCACACACTCTGTCTCACACACACACACACGAAGCAGCACAGAGCTCTTCTTACTGATTGTTTCTGTAGCATGTTTTAACTAAATACAAATACACAAATAAAATAAACAGGGAAAAAATATATAGGTATAAAAATGTGTGTCAACAGATTGTTATTAAGAACTACATTTTAATTTTGACTCTTTTTTTTTTTTTGCTTTGTTTTTTCATGCAGGTAATTTGGGAGTATTCCCTGTAGGGAAAATGTGTTTTCAAAAATTGATGGATGTCATGTTAAATATGTGTTAAACTCACAAAGAGTTCTGAAATGATGGCGCTTGAGGGTTATCAGGGAGGTGATAAGAAAGAACGACAACACACACACACGCGCCTGTACTCAGCTGTGCAACCATTGTGAAAATATTTGTGGAACTCAGGCGTTTCCAGCTTACTCTGCATTCCTTCATTTCCTTTTTACAGCAAATACAAACCTTTTAGAAAAAAAAGAAGAAACGAAACATATCTCGTTCTTTCCCTTCACATCTCACTGCTTGAATAAAAGGGTTATTGTTGCCACCTGTTTAAGCTACATAAGGAACTTTAACAATCAGGGGTAAGTTGAGTTGAAACAAAGGAGGCTAAAGCTCCTGCAGTGTGTGTGTCACCTGGTCCCTTACAGGAAAGGGGTGGGGGGGGGGGTGGTTAAACCAGTCAGAATTCTTAGGATATGATCCGCAGCTCGGGGAAATAAAGAAAGTCTGTTAATCATTGGAGCCTCTGAGAGTTCTACTTGTTGAGGTCGTTTGGAGGAACCCTGAGAACTTCTGTCTGTGACGGCTTGTCTTCAGCTTGATGTGGAAAGACAGGTTTTTTAGGACCGTGGGGATTGAGGGATGGAGACAGGACTTGATGGAAGAGAAGGAGGAGGAGAGAAAAGGTTGCAGCTGTTGTTTTGTGTAGTTAAGTGTGGTCAGCTGTGGTTTGGCAGAAAGCTCAGAGAGCGCCACAGTCCCTGTTGCCCGAAAAGACAGATTGAAGGACAGATGCACTGATTCATACATACATACATGTGTTCAGGAAATGTTGCGGCACTATCTTCTTGTCTGTATTGAGTCTTCCTCTTCTTTGGGTGGAACTGACTTAAAACTCCTGCTTGGGCCTCCTTCAGTCCACAGGTTTATAGTTTTTATTGTGATGTTTTTAAAGATTTATTTTTCTCTCTCCTGCATAGTAGAAGGCAAGGGGGAGGAGAGAAGAATGGGTGGGGAGAGGGAGAAATGTTGAAACTGAAGTTATTTTGCTGAAGGACATTTGCAGAGGCAGCTTTTAACACCCTCACCCCTCCCCCCATCCCTTCTCAAGCACACTTCTCCCTTTTTCAGATCTGAGAATCGTTGCAAGCTCCCTTGCCCTCCTTCTTTTGAAGCTCTTGGCCTCCCTGCAGCTCAGCGCAGACATGCACTCAGATGGGCTGAAAGACTCCGAATGCAGCAACAATTCCCCCCATGCAAGACCTCCTCGCTCCCCCACCCTCACCTCATCCCAGGTCTCCATAAACCGGTCTGAGCCTTGCTGGTTCCCAAGCTGCACCTCCTCCCCGACCCGCCGTGTTCTTGTAGTGCAGGCCAAGCTCTCCCTCTGGGCTGGCTTTGGCTGCTCATTTCCACTCTAACAGGGGTTTGACTCCCCATGGGTTCGACTTTTAACCTACAACAACATGCAAACACTCACGCACACACAACAACATCACACAGCTGAAACTCACTGTAGCGTTGACCGAGGCTCCTGTCACTTTTATATTTCCCAGATTTCACACATAAAATCCTTCTGCTCCCATTCCTCCTTTGTTTTTTTTCTCTTCTCTTTCATTACTCAAATGGCTGCGTTTTAAATGCTTTTGAAGTTTTTTGCTAGCTAGTCGCCTCCAAATGCTTGTGTTGTGGTTTGAGTCTGATTCTAAATATGTGCAAAAGCAATCCTTAAAAGCCACATTCTTTCATGCAAATTGTGCCTCTGAAAGGAAAACAATAATGGCTGCTAAATAAAGCCGAACCTGTAAAAGTTGCAATGTGTCTGAGAGAACGAGCGGTCAAAACACAGCTGCCCTCATGTGAAATAAGTCTTGAACTCAAAGCAAGTGTGGTAGACTGAGATCATAGGCGTTTTACTGCTTAGCAGTTCACTTTATGAGACTGGCTGTCTTTGTGTTTTAATGAGGAGGCCATGGATGGGTGGTAAGCTGAAAAGAAAGACATGAGGTGAGTTTGTCAAGGAAGATGAGAGATTAGAAAAGATTGAGTTGGGATAAAGGATGGCGTGTTAGAAAGAAGTGTTCGTGAGGTTTAATTGCAGCTTTTCTCTCCAGGTTTAATTATTGGTGATAGAAGAGGCGGTTGGGGGGGGACCGCCGGTAACGGCTGCTTTTTATTTTTCACATCACATGTACTTCTAACAGCTTCTTTATGTGGCAACGAAAACTGTTTTAGGGTAACTTTTCACCTTGGTTTACTTTTTTTTATAGTAATGAAGAAAATATAATCTACACTCTGACTCTCGAATATTTTAGAAGGTATTTCCTGAACAAACCTTGACACGCAGGCCCAGTTGTGCCTTACATAAAAGTGGTGAAAGCCCCAAATGCAGTGGCAGTTTGCTGCATGTGGATAAAGTCACCATTTGTGTGTGTGCGAGTGTGTTCTGGTAGAACAGAAGAAAGAGGGCAGGGAAGCTGAACACCTCAGGAATGTGTTTTCGATAACAAGTTCCCCTAGCGTGTTAGACTTCTGTTGTTTTACTGCATAGTCTGTGTGTGTGTGTCCTGGGGGGGGGAAGGTTCTGCAGCTTTCTTGCTGCAGCTATGGCCGTCTCTGGGTGTGTTACTTTAACCATTCAAGTTGGGTTTGATTGCTTTTGTTTGCATTAATAATGTCAAGAAATGATAGATATATACAGCTGATTAGTTCCATGACTGGATTTTAAAAAAAAATTGAGAATCAGGCACTTTTTACTAAAACACACACAAAAAGAACGTGTGTGTGTGTGTACGCACTCCTACCTGTGGAGCACAACTCCAGGTCACTGCTCATGCCTTGTGAGCATCAGTGCAAGCGTTGTGCAACAGCAGAGCCGTCACTAACCCACACATCCTCTCCGCCACTCTGCGGGCTGTTTCGTTAAACTTTCAGCCGAACAGTTAAAAACTCTTCGGTAGTTCGGTCCCAACGGTCCACAGCAGGGGAGCAAATTAGATTCAGTCTGTCCACTGGGTTAAACAGAAAAATGATATTCGCTGACGTGATCTGCAGCAAAGCATTGCGGCGTGGCCCAGGTGGTGCTTTGTGAGCCCTGACATTAACCTCTTACAGACCATGAAGACCCAGACGATACTGAATTATTCTTGTTTGTCCCATTTTGTCCGTTTTTTTTTTCCTTTTGCCCAGAAAACCTTGGAGACAGGATTGACTGCAGCCATCGGAAAAAAGAGAACATTGGCGACCTGGTCAATGAGACGCTGCAGATACTGGAACGCCACGGAGGTCCAGATGCCTTTATAAACATCAAATACATGGTTCCCACATATGAGTCCTGCATGTGATCAAAACCAGGTATATTGCGTCTAAGTTCCACAGATTATTAACCTTATCTCTTCCTTGTGTTCAGTTTGTTTAAATGTAAAATATCAGTTTATAATTGTATTATTTAATCAGTTATTAGTTTGTACAGACCTAATAAAGGAACCTTTGGTGTAAAGTGACATTTGTTTTAAAGTTTCATGAGAACATTCTGTTAATTTCAAGACAATCAAACATTCACTAAGGAAAGCAACACCACTCTCACAGCTTTTTATTTTCCTCCCTGCCACTTCTAAAAAATAAAAAATGGAAAAATGTTTTGTTGTAATAAAGCAGTTTTTGTATTTTCAATTTCTACAAAAAATTCAAAAGTTTATGAATTAATTTTAAGTAAAGTAAGACTAGAAAAAAAATTAGCCTGTTTCTCATCCTACCCAATAAAACTTTGATTATACATCATCCACATGCTGCTTGCTGGTTCTTCACGCATTTTGGGATCTTATTCAGTTTACAATCATTGATGTTTTATTTGATCATATTTTGTCACATTTGTCCCAGATTCATTTCATTATAGAAACAGTCATCAAACGAGACAGAAGGGTTAAATTTAAGAAAATACAAAGACTTTGGATAAAAAGACCCTTTAGCTGAACATGTGAAAAGTCTTCTCTCTCTTTGGCGCTGCGATTTCCTGTTGTTGTTTGAAAGACAGATTAAAATTGCACTGATGCAGCTACTGTGGTGTTGTTTTGTATTGCGTTGTACTACTGTACTCATTCTGTCACAAACCCAACTGGAGGCAGAGGCTGTCTAAACACACTGGGGAAGACACTCAGGAATGACGACTGACAGCATTCCTCCAGACAAATACACACACACACACACATTTGGTTAACATGCTTTGAACTCACAAACTCTACAGTGTGCATATGGGCTTATTTGTTAGTGTTTATGCAACAGAAACAACAGAGGTGGATTCTTTGTTCATGCAGTTGCATCAGTAGCTCGCACAGTGCTCACTGAAGCTGGTCTATCCTGCTAATGCATGAAAGTCGAAACTTCTTCCCGAGCAGAGGAAGATTCAACAGCTACACATACGACCCTGCAGTCCAGAGGGGAAACAGTGTAATTGATTTTTGAAATTCACAAGGACACTTGCACTGTCTCGAAGCATAAGTCGTGTCTTCAGCAAAAGCAACTTTACAGGCCTGCAGAGGAATCTGTTCTCAGAAGACACATTCATAACGCTCGTATTTCAACCTCAGCACATCCTGAAAAGCGCGTTGCTGAATAGGTGTTCGACACAGCTGAGACGCTCTCTGCTCACTGCTTGATCTGTGCGGCGAGAATGGAAAGAGGAAAAAAAAAAAATGCATATTTCACCCTAATAAGTGGGCCCGAGTGGCAAAACAAATACAGTGAGAGTGCAGGTAGCGTGGAGAAACCAGGATGAAGTTTCACCCCTGTTCTCGGTTAATGAGCAGATCGAACCTTGAGTAGCCTGCAGGTCTGTCAAACTGTATCAATGACGCCCTGCTGTCCCGCTTCACCTGTCCAATTTTACCAAGCCACAGGCTAGCCAAGGAAGAAGAGCTTAGAGACAGAAAGGAGGGTAGGAGAATAACAAAGTGAAACATGTTGTCAGAGCTAATCTTTTTTATCTCTAATTGTTTTTGAAAACAGCTCCATCTGTTCATATCTTATTTTTGCTTTGCACAGGCTAAGATAAAGAGAAATGAAGTCACAGTTAGGGCACTAATATATATTTAATGCTTTCTTCATTCCACAAAGGAAGGTGATTATCTCACCTGAACCTTGACCTCATGTCCACACCTTAAGATTTAATGTTGACGTTAGTGGGATTTTGGTTATTAATGTTTCCCTAAGGGGTTCCACAGTGTGACTGTGTGTTCCCGCAACATTACAATACAAGCGCGCACACAAACAGTGATGGAAAACAACACCAAGCTGTAATTGTTCATGCAAGTAACAAAATGAACTGCGAAATGAACAGAAATGGAAGCGGGCATCAAGTTTTCTCGGTCTGTCAGAAGCATCGACACATGGCGGGTTCAGAGCTACAGGCCAGAAAAACAAACGCAACATTATTTGAATTTTTCCCCTTATCTCGCCTTGTTCTCAGACAAGATCAACAAAAGCCTCAACAACAACATTTAGAATAGAGCTGAAATGATCCTAATCACAATATTCTGACCTTTCCCACCCTGAGTCATAATGAGCTATTGATCATTTTGTGACTGCAGGTACCCCGGCGTACAGGAAGCAGTACATGGCAACCTCTTCTGTGGATTTCCTGCAGTCATGGAGCAGAGGGCGTGCCATCTCGGTCTATTTCCTAACAATAGATATAATCTGTCACAGATAAAGCTAAATTATTATTTTTACTTGAGCAGATTTTCAAAGCTTTTTTCTTTTTTTCTCTCTGTTGTTCTTATGGAAAGATTTGCCTGCATATTTGGAGTTGATGATATTGTTGATCTTCTGGTTTCCTGTTTGTTTGTTTTCTCCTTTTTTCACCCGTTTCTTCCCTTCACTGTTTGTTTTTCCTCCTGTGTTCTCCTCTACTGCAGGTGATCTTGGAGGTCGGTTCTCCAAGCTGCTGTTTTGGGTGGGGTTGGGTGGTTGTTTCAGCTGTCTCACCTGCTGCGGTCACACTCGCAAGTCAGTCTCTGCAATCAAATTGTTTTGTTATCTAACCAGGACTCCATGCACTGCTCGACGTTAGACTCGAGACAAAGAGCTTTTCAGCAATCATTAGTTAGTTTCGCAGAGATACCTACTGAAAGATAATTTACATACAGTGTTGTTTGTTATGCTTGTGATTCCTGGTGTGGCTCTCCAGCACATCCTTTCACCTTTAATGACAGAAAACACTTACCGTTGTGAAGAATTTCACAGTGACAGCATTCTCCTGGTTCCTCCTGTGAAAGGGATTTCCTGTGAAACTCTCTTCTGTTCAGCCTACTTCCCCTCAAACAGAATCTCACCTGCTTCCTGGACTCACCTGTGCTGCTCTTCTCTCCCGTCATTCCCCTCAGTCTGCTTCGTACTTGCAAAAATACAACAGTAAGCAAAATTATTACATTAGTATTTACACTAAAATATCTAATACTGTAATATTTTTAATCACAGAGTCTTTATTATATTTTCATTAGGTTGCCGTGTATCATTTTATTCATGTTTTTGTCATGTTTTTTTTTGTCTCTAATGAATCAAAACTTTAGCAGACTGCCAACTCCTCCCAAAGTTATTTCCCATTTTTTTTGCACCTTCGGACTTGCAGAAACTGATCTAATGAGGGTCCAAGATGGCCACCAGGACTGTTCTGAGAAAAAATTCACCTTGCAGATTTTTTCAACAGGTTTAAAATTCCACTGACATCAGAATGTGGCACGGCAACTCTCTCTATCAAGAAAACTGACAACCTTCACCAATGTTGCAAGACATTTTGGAAAATCTTTAGTGAATTAGAAAATGTTTTTTGCAATTTACTACAAACCTCATAGGTGAGGTATTACCCTAACTCAGCATCAACAGGTGAGAGTTTAGCATTAACGTATACCTGCATTCATCCCTTCAAGGGTGTAATAGCAGTCTCTAATCCAGGACCTGGACAGATCCTCACTCTCTGTTGCAACTGGACCCGGTGGTCAGCCACAGAGGATGAAGGACTCTTTGACACTCACTCAGTTTAAGGGCTATTATTAGTCAAGTTAGCTCCGCCCCTTACAACAGCTGCTGCTGCCCTACTGCCAAAGTTGACTCCCGCTAAGCTATTTCACTATGGAAAACATTAAAAGCTCAGTGCCGATGCACAGAATTAATACGACCATGAAGATCAACATCTGATATAAGGTTTAACCAGACTGCAGACCTGCAGTGTCCATTAGCCTTCAGAAGACTGATGAAAATGAGATGCAATTTTCTTAAAGCTTGGCTTCACAGAGCTTCAGATTGTGGTTGTGAGTAGCCACATCACGGTAATGGCAGTCCAACAAAGGCTTTTACTTTGTGGAGAGTTGTGCAACAAAAGCTGCACAAACATGCTGATAGCTTTCTGTTGACGAGGGGAAAACAAGACTGTGAAAAGCAAAGAAAAGGCCAAGACTGATGAGAACAGGAAAAGACAATTACTGTCTCGAGAAAAGAGGAAAAAAAAACTACATGACACTGTTTTTGGTGTATATTTGAGTGAGAGAACACGCTGAATAAAGAGAGAGGGGGATTAGTTGCACCTGAGCACAGAGACAGACCAGCGGTGAAAGGTGTCATGGAGAGAAATGAAGAGACGCAGAAGCTGTGTGAGGCCACTTCCAAATGGATGAATGGAGGAAAGTGGGATGTTGTGTCACCTGATGGAGGAGACTGTCTTCATCCATCCAGACCCAAGATTTAGGATCCACTAGCTAGCACAAGACCAAAGATGAAACCACATGCTTGTCTATTTTCTTCCTCACGGGTGAAAAACAAGAGAATTGAGTCGACAACTGTCACCTAACGACATCACCACACTCCCTTATCTGAAGAAACAAGCTGAATGTGAATGCCCTAGTTTGTGTGTGATATCTTCCTGTGTTGAAAATCAAATAATTCATCCATGTGGGTCACACTTGATCAAAGCTGGATTGCATGTTGCGGCTTTTAGCATCCAGCAAGTTTTCATCCATCTTCCTCTTTTTATCGCTCATTTTTTTTCTTTCATTTTGTCAATTCTTCTCCCAGTGTTACTGTCTCTAAGACAGATTGTTACAACCAGAAATGAAGGGGATTGTGCTGTGCAACAGAAATAAATGCCCCCCAAGGGAATGGTTGGTCTTCCTCACGTCTGCCTGACAGACTCCATGTTCACTGTGGGAGTCACTGAGCATGTGCAAGACTGGAGAGCGTGACAGAGATTTACCTGTATACCTGTCCTCAAATCAGCTGTTGAACTCACAGGCTTCATTTACAAAAGGAAGAATAACAAAAATACTAAAATAAAAGATTGTTTTTAAAGTTAGCTCAATTTCATCATCCACGTTTTAGATCTGTGAGTGATTCATCTTTTTATGTCTTTGATTCTCCGTGTGTGTCTATTAGGAGATCTCAGACCTCAGGATCAATGCTCCCTCCGAGCAGATGTGATCAATAAGTACCCCCTTCCTCATTCACCATCACTCTTCCTTCTCCCTCTCTTTCCTGTTCATCGTTCTCCTCTTCCTCTCTTTGAGGTCTTATCACTCACAAACACTCATTTCTTTCCTCCTGCTACGGGTTGGCAGGCACTCACAAACAAGCCAGCGAGCAAGTAAACAAACGCAGCCATCTTCAGTTGGAGCAAGAAGGAGCCACACTGTTAACAATTCGCAAGGACAGATGTAGCGTCGGTTGGACTTCTTTAAGCTGTAATGACACCACTGTGCGCTCCATGAGGAGGAGGAAGGAAGGAGTGCGCACGTGGAACTTGTTTATCCTTGAGCTGTTTAAGGATCTTTCGCATGCAAGGGTGTGATTTTTGGATGTTGTTTCCTCCCGTTGACTGATGATTAGCAGGTTAAAGGTAGAAATGTAGCGGTGAGCTTTTTTCCATTATAAGTGTCTCTAGCTGTCCTCCTCACCATCCCTCTCTTCTCTGTCAAGAAGCGAAAGGCAAGCCAACAGTTATTTCCATCACCAGGCTGCCAAACCACTGGACCATCTACTATACAACACCCAAGGTGACCTTTAACAAAACAGAGAATGGTACATAGCTAAGAGAAGAGAGGGTTATTGGAAGCACAGAATGGCTAGAATGTTGCAGTGTCAAATAGAAATGAGTTTTTTTTTTTTTCCCATATACCACCTCTCATTATTTACGCTCCAGCTCCTAGTATAATGTGTGAATAGTACACACTTCTTCTCTAAAGCATTGAACATCCCACCAGGATGGGGAGCTCTGTCATATGCTGAGTAGAATATATAGCCATGGTGCAGAATCTGAGACTGGACGGTAACAACAAATTGTTTAATGATAAAATAAAATAAAATTAAAAAAACTCTGATAGGGCAGTGAAACAAAGCTGGAACACGAGTAGGTCAACAGGACAACGAAGGTGGAAACAACAGGATCTGAAAACTATGTAAGCTAGGAGGGGTGATTAGTGAGAGGAAACAGAGGAGCTGAACTTTAGATGAGCGACAGGTGTGGGGAGCTGAGAGACTGGAGGAGCTGAGAAGAAAATAATGACAAAATAGCACAAGAAACTTGTCCTCTCCTGTGGAACCAGCTTCATCTTATAATCCATGAGGCAGACACCATGTTTACTGTCACAAATAGATTTAAAACTTTCTTTTATAATGAGTCATATAGTTAAGGTTATTTTAAGTTATCCTGATCCATCCCTTTAGTTATGCTGCTATAAACTTAGACTGCAGGTCAGGAGGACATACTGACCACATTTCTTCTCTGTGCTGCCTCTACTCCATGTTTTATAACTTATACTTATTATTGCTGCCATTAACTTGAACTTGCTTCTATCAGCCTGCCCCAAACCAGATGTGGCTACAATATGCAGTTTTATCACCAAATATGTGAATGGGTGAATATGAATTTGTAGCATGAAGTGCTTTGTGAGTCACCTGACTAAAAAGTGCTGTAAGTGTTGCTTCTGTGTGGTGTTTTGAGATTACTTTTGTGATAAACTAACACTATACAAATAAAACAGGATTGAATTAAATTGAATGTCATAAATCTTCTGTTGAAAGGCCTCAAGGTCAGACACCACTAAAGTTAGAATGTACTCGAGATGTCATCGCCACAAAATTTCACAAAGAGCTGAGACTGCAGATTTTTTATAGATTCAAGATTCATTTAAATACCATTATGCAACTACATGCTGCAGGATTTAAGCCTAAACGTAGTCAAATTCATGCTATTACCAGCAAGAATAAGGTGTGTGAAGGAATCAGAACTCCAGTTCTGTTTAATCTCATGGTAAACCAGCAGCAGAGTCTCGTCCAACGTGGCAATGGTTTCCTGTTCCTGACTGTCTGTTTGGGATGTTCAACTTCCCTGATTTATTTTATTTACTATGTATTTTGCAACAACAGAGAGATTAAAGTTGTGGAAAAAATACAGGTCCACGTTTTGATTGCTAAATTGAAAATTCATTTTTTGAATAAGTCCTTGAGTTAGTCAAATACCAGAGCAGTCTCCTCACTATCAACTAATATCTGAGGGCAGCAGGTGTGTTGGTGCTGAAAAGCCTGGTATTCAGACTTTGATCATTAATCTAACTATAACACTCCAAAAATGGACCATATTCAATGGAATGCAAAAGTTACATCCATAATTTATTATTAACCATATTGTTTCTGGGAAAAAAAATATATATATCACTGAGCAGGTGTGCACACATGTTGCATCAGCTCTAAACGGGTGAAATGCAAACAGTTGCGTGGCTTCTTTATACCGACATTTAAACACATGCATACCAAGTAGTTTAATGGTTCTAATTGAGCTGATCTTTGTAGAACATCAAAGCTAATCCATGAATCTCTAACTTCTCCTCCCAGCATGCGCCATCATTTCTTTCACTTATTATTTATCGCCGTTTCTTGATTCTTGGAATCTACAATTTATATTAGATGATTTGAAGATAAATAAAATATCTGCAGTCGCTGACAAGTACAAATGCATATGGTTCAATGTGAATACACTCACACACACACAGACACACACTTGTACAATGATGCGTGAACACATTCACACCAGCAGAAATTGAACATGTGTCAAGTCACGCTTGTGAAACAAGTTAAAATGAATAATAGCTGCGTGTTTCTTTCAATATTCTCTGTATGTGCTTTAGTTTCTGGAAGGGCATTTATTTCTGTTGTGCTGCACTCGCACCTTCCTCAAGATGTAAATGACCCAGATTCTGCCTGCACTTTTCCCCCACAGTCCCAGAACTTGCAAGTTGAAAGAAAGAAGAAAAGATGTTGTACTTGTTTGTATGTATGAGTGTTATTAGAGCCCGTGGGTCTCTGTTCGCCTCCTTCGAAGCCACAGGCGTTATCAGAGACGGCCCTGCCTCACCAGAGTCGGCAGCTCCCACTCACGTCCTGCGGCTGCGGCCCCTGAGGCGAGCTGCGGCAATCCACGGGGCCCCTACTGAGGGGCCCTATTGTCTCCATCAGCATACTTTGAGCTCAAAACCCAGGGCGCTCCCTGAGCTCATTGTGACGGCGCTAACAGCCTCTCCTCAAAAGAGGCTGAACGCATGTTCATTAATTATCTGAATCCTTGTTAATTGGATTAATTGTTGAATGGAAACCGTGTTATTAAAAATGACGAAAACACAAGGGCAGGGGGAGCAAAAGAGGGGGATTAATATTGTTTCTGTTTACTCTGAGGCTGTCGGAAGACACAAGCAGAAGGCGCACACACCCAAACACACACACACACACACAGGCACAAACATTCAGATATGCTCTGCCTGTCTTTTACCACATCTCTCCTTCAATAACTCTTCACTATTTCTCATTTTAATACACACACATGCACAAAAACTACATGTGACCCGTCTCAGAAGAATGAGCACTAGGCCAGGTGTAAATTACTGTGCACACCGTCAATGATAAGATCTAAATCTTTTTTCAAAGCTCAAAATAAATGCCAGATTCTTTTTGTTGCAAGAGGAGTGTGACTTTTCCATCGCTTACAGTCGAAGAGGAAGGGGTGGGAAAAAAAAGTAACACAAAATCAACACCGTGGACAATTTAGTTATCTTCAAGTCACATGTTTAACTGGGTTTCTCATTCCCTCTCCCTATCTACTGAGTCTTATCCTCCAAAATCACTTATCAGAGTTTGACTTGAAGGGATGTGTGTGTTATCATCCCAGCTTTCAGATCACACACTGATACTGCAGACCATTTGGACAACAGGATCAATTGCTGATGTCTTCTATAATTGATGGTGGTGTAAATGACTCATCATTATAATATAATTTCGCAATGTCTTGTTTTTTTTTGGGTCTTATTGACACTGCTGGATTAAAATCAAACAATAAATCCTTTAGCAAAGGCAAATTGTTTTTCCAACGAGTGAAACTGAATTTAAAAGATGAGCTCTCAAAAATAACAAGACAAATTGTGTCTTTGCCCTGGAGGAAGAGTTTCTGGAGTTTTGCTTGATAACAGAAAGACTCTTAATTTTAATCATGGTTATCAGACATGAACACTATATTTAAAGATTCGTATTTTTCAAGATTTTCACTTCTTGGTTTTTCATATGTCAGATTGAGCAGGTATTCTTAGATGTTGGCTAAAACGTTCATAAATGCATCGAGACAACTGGTTGCCTTCCTCCTTTTCTTACTTTTATTTTTTAAAGTGTTATTGTCTCTTCGGTAATTTATGGTATGCCATTTTACTTAAACTTGTTCAAACACAGGACTACATGAAGTAATGTTTTGATCAATAAATACTAATAATTAAGGTTGTAACACTGACAAAACAGCTGTATACAGCATGGAAATGGATGTCCCAACCTCAGGCTGAGCAAAACTAATATATTCTTAAATAGTGTCAAGTTATTCACATGTAGAACATCAAACGAGTCTGAAAAATGAGATTAGTGACCAAAAGAGGTCGAGATTGGTTTTCAGAGCTAGAAAAAATGAAACGCAACATTTAATATTTTCTTAGATATGATCAAAAGTATCCTAGTGAACAATGTTGAAGGTCATTACTGTTTAATTAATGTAAACACAGACCCCCCCAACACACACACACACACTGCCCCACACCTCCTTTTCTGTCCATAAACCAGACTCATGTTTGTTAGACTAGCTGTATGACAGAGTAGTCTGAGATATTGTCGTGTTGCTGTAAAGATGAAAGCACACAGTTTCCTTTCATCAAACTGGGTTAGCTTATCCCAGATACTTTCAGTGCTTCTCTATACACTTCTGCTGCAGCAATCAAGGGTAATTATGTCATTGGTTCCAAATTTCCATTGCTAGGATGAATTTTAGATCATTCTCCTTGTATACTTGTTTTTTAGGATTGTATAGCAATAATTACAGTATAACACAGGCACATTTTTAGAGTTAAAAATGTATATCTGAGTTATTGCATTATTAGGTTGTTAAAAATGCTCTATTAAGGCTAAATAAACTCTATGTAGTGTCCGTGAGCACCAGGAACCCCCAGTATGAACCAGTTTCTGTTTTAAGCACTGAAACAATGCTGCATGCACGAGTTTTTTGTTTGTTTTTTTACAGCTCACACTGAGAAAACTGTTTTTTTTTTCTTTCTTTCTCAGCCAGGAGTCAGGAGACTGTGAGGAGAGGTTTGTCTCAAATTGTTTTAGTTTACCTTATCTCTGGTTGTCTATACAAAACAATAGAGACAAACCAATGCTGGGACATTCTGTGGAGTCAGTTTAAGCATTCATGCACCCATGTGGGCACAACTTGTACAAAAGCTTCAGCGGGCGAGCAGACAAACTGAAATGGGGCCAAGGTCAGGGCTCAGATTCAGCTGGGTGCCTCTCATCCAACAGGTGTTAAAATTGGAATAGGCTACTGTGAATAACTAGAAGTAGCTGCTTTTTCTTGTGTGTGCCATTGATCACATGTTGATCTATAAATGATATGTAGAGAGGTCCTTCCAAGGACATGACAATGAAAAGACTCCATTGATTGCTGAAGGATTAATCAATTGGTCCCAAGGCAGATAACATGATGTACAAGTCTTAAGTAACAATGGCTGTCATGTAGGAAATGGGTTATGTAGCTTTACATATTTGAGAACTCCAAAGTGCATCTCACACAAGCAACACATGGGTTGAGCTGCTCATGGCTGGTGAAGAACTGTGGCTTTCACACATAAATCTTGTTTCCTGTTCAGACAGTTTCACTGGTTAACAGATTTAAAAACATAATGCAATGTAAATTATAATGAGCATTCATGTTGCCACTGGAATAATGTTTATTTATCTTTGTTTGTAATGTGAACAATGTCCTGATCTCCTAAAAAGTGCTGTCGTTTTCTTATGAAAGTGTATCGTCTTGCTGACAATAAATGAGAAATTGCATCTATCATTATTGTGATAAAATAATTTCACACCTTCTACATAATGTTAATGGATCATAATACCATTATGAATCATTTTAGTATCTTACAAACAGGTTTTCAGTAAAAGAGAATACAGTTTTTAAATCTTGTCTCATTTAGTTTTATGCATTTAGGGTTATTTTACATAAATAAAACTAACTTGCTTGTACTAATATATTTTTTTTGTATAGGAGCTCTATAACACTTAAATTTCTCCTTTGTAGAATAATAAAGGTTTATTCTGTTCCATTCTGTTCTTTTTTCCAGGTCTACCCCTGCGTTTTTAATTTAAATTTATATTTAGTGTTTCTTTCAGCTCTTGAACTTCTGCACATTATGCACGTTTAGAAATCTGCCCATGTCTCTAAATGACAGAAGGGAGTAAGAAAAAGAATTTTGCTATTTTGTGTTGACAACACTTCGGGGGTTTTATGGGCATTCCTTTACGCTCGATGTCGTTGGTTAAAATTCCTGTCCATCATTCCACTCTACGTATAGCTCCACCCTCTTGCTTTGAATAAGTACTCTCATTGGTTCTAAAATTGGTCCCGAAAGACTGGTTGACCAATGGGCTTTTAGAAGGACGTAACCTTTCCGGAGGAACACTCTCTCGCGCCTACAGTGGTAGAATCGAACGTCCCTGAGCGCACACGGCGTAAAGGAGAGTACGGCGCACGAGTCTGTGGAAGGGACATAACGGTTTTCTTTTTGCCCCCTCTCCACTGAAAAAAACAAGAACCAAACAAACCTGAATTTCAGAGGGGCTTATAGAGTGTTCTGCTCTCAAGGAGGAGGGAACCGAGGGATTGGAGCAGCAAGTTTTTTTCTTTTTCATTTTGTTCTTCAAAGAGGATTTTGTGTTTTCACTGTGGTTTGTTCTCCGTTCTCGCCGCAAAGATGATGGTCGGAGAGGTCGAAGTGAAGGAGCGACCGAGGCCGAGTCCCGACTATTTGATGCAGTTGTTAAACGAGAAGAAGCTCATGACCAGTTTGCCAAATCTCTGCGGGATCTTCACACACTTAGAGAGGCTTCTTGATGAAGGTAAGTTGGATTCGGAAAAGAAGGGGGTAGACACTGGGAAGCAAGGGAAGCGTGACCACTGCGCGGTCCGATTTTTGGCGAGGCTTCACGGTATGTCTATCCGTGCTGCAGACCATGAGTCAGATGCACTGGTAAGAGTTATCCCAATACAGTTGGCCATGGCAGAGATAATGAACCCCGCTCTTAAAAAGAGGAAATGTAGTTGTATTTAGTTTAAATGTCCGTGAGGTGATAGTATAAGAGTTACGGTTTGGAGTAACACGGAGTTTCACCAAGCGAAAACTTTCCGACTCAAATAGAAAAGGCAGAAATACGTGTTATTGTTGGCAAAATTATTGAAAAACAAGTGTTGAAACGCTAATTGTGATAAATAGAATCTAAATTATTTTAGACTGGGCCTGTTTCCACATGTTCCACGACAGTTTAGCTCGAGTTAGCTACATTTTAGGCTAACGAGTCTGGGTGTCTGCGTTTCGCTGAACTCTCCAGCAACCAGACGGTCGCGTTAATTTTGCTACGTTGGTCTTTAGAAAGTCTGTCAGTTTTCTGGTTCACGTTAATTTCTTCTCAAATGGCTTTATGTCAGCTGTTTAAGGCTTTTCTTGTGTTTGTTATTTGTTCAGAGGTTGTGTTAGTTGTTACCCAGCGGCCGAGTCCAGCAGCACGGTGGAATGTGGCTGCTTGTTGCCCAAACAATGGCCGGTGAGGGGAGGGGGAGTTCGCGGAGATTATTTTAACTTTTTCATTAAACGCTATTCCGTAGCGCCTCTCTGTCACGGCTGCTTAAATGTTTGTTTTCATTTCAAGCCATATTTGTATGTAATCGCCCCCTCTGAGGCAGTCGTCGTGTTTTTTTTTTTTTTGCGGTCAGTCAATATTTCCGTACAAAAATCACGTCGCCTATTCGTCGGCGTTGTAGTCCAGACGACATTCGCCAGCCGCCGACATCTGTTTTCTGTCCTATTCCTCTCACACATCAGATCCAGTAAAAGGATTGTAATGGGTTTCTGTTGATAGTATCAATAGCATAAGCTGAAAGGAACGGTTGGACGTATGGTTCATGTACGAGAGCTGGGGACACTAGAGAGCGCCACAGCCCCCCTGTCAGACTATCCTCGTTGGATAATGTTGATTTGGGCATTATAAGAACACCAAGCTTTGATTTAACATGTATAATCCACTGGGTAGCTTGGCGATTGCTCCAGGCGACACGGGACTTGAGTAGCAGCACATACTTTGTGGTTTCGGTTGCATGTCTGGATGAGTTGGTTCTGTAGTATGTAGTTGCCAAACCGGTCTGAAAAGATTTTCAAGCTCCCTTGATCGCTGATAAACAAGACACTTCAGTCAGGGAAAAAAAAAAACTCATCGCTTCCCCTACGAAAAACTTGTATAATCATGTAAAATCTCTAATTAGTTTTGAGCATTATTGTAATTTTGGTAAGGTCGTAAAAAGCTACTTGCTTTTTTATTATAAGAAAAAAAATCTAGCAATCTCTAAATAACTGTCCTGTTAGATTTTTTTTTATTTTTTTAAGTTTCTTTCCAGGACGTTCTTGCAGTTTTGCATGCCTAAATATATTTGTCAGTAAACTATAAATACTATGTACCCCTCTTAAACGATAAGCTATTTTAATGTACCCATGTGTTAATGTTGTTTGTATTGGTGTGAAGGGGTAAACACGTTTTATTTTATATCCTGAACAGGTCAGTTTGCTGCTATTTGCAAACAGTCAAATCCCCTGGAAATAAAGAAAAAAAAAATGTTTTCATCAGTTTAGCCTGGCAAAAAGAGATTTTTCTTATCTGATATACTATATGCTTTGTTGACTTTATTTGCAGGAGATTATTAAAATATGTTCTGCAGCCATAAAGGTTACTGTGAATGGTTTCTTTGTGGAGCTTACTGAAGGAAAAAAAAACGTTTTACAACCAAAAAGATCATAGTGGTGTTTACTAAACAGATTACTAACTTCAGAACGTCATAAAACCCATAAGATACTTTATATGAAACTTGCATTTATGTTTGTCTAAAAGTTTGCTTTTGGGTTATTTTTTGGGTGGTGCTTTGCCCTTTGGTTTTAAAAATAACTTGTTATTCTGCTGCTGGGCCCACACCACCCCCGTCTTTCTGTATTTAAGATATAATAGCCGGGACACTTGAAACTTCACAGTGCCAGTCTCACTTCTCTAAAGCGACACGCGAGGTTTACAAGTGTTTCCACAGCACCAGTCTAAACTTTACCCTGCTGCCAAAAACTGCGTTCATGTGAGATGGCAGCCGTCCCGGTGCAGATGAGGTTTGTCTGACTAAGTTTCAGTAAGCGGTTGTTTGGTTCCTCTCTCCCAGTGGGATGAGAATATTTGGGGCCGTTCTTCTTTCCCTCCCTCCTTCCTGCCCTGTTTCTTTCTGGTAAGAGTGGATTGCACCACATCTATATCAGGGTACACTGCAATTTTTGTTAGGTTTAAAAAGGGGAGAAAAACAACAGTGATACTTAAAATAATACCTTAAAGTGTGTCATCAGGTGTGGGTCTTGATTAATATGTTACTGAAAGTGGCCTGTACAGACTCCAGTTTGTCTCCAGAATTGATTCTTTAACTTAATTTCACTGTATTTTATCAGACAAGTTCCTTTCTCCTCCCTGTGTGGCGGGACTTTGTGCTCTTATTTGTCGGGTTTCTCATAAACAGCAGCTTTTTACAGACAGCAGGTAAAACAGATGCTACTCGTAATGATGTTGGTGTTTAGGCTGAGGCTGAAAACGAATTAGACAAAATGAATGAATATTTAAGTAAAAATAAACCCCAGCACAGAAAAGGAAGTTCTGCATATCCCCGAGTTTTCAACAGGGTTTGACCTTTTGGTTCTTTTTGTGCTTAAAAACTTTTCACTCACTGAATGTAAAATTACCATGACAGCACATGACAAATCATTTGTAGGCTTAATGCAACTAAATGGATTAAATGGCTTTTAGTTCATCTGAGTCAGCGTGCCTAATGAGAACTTTAATGTGGCCACTTGCACTTTTTTTAAACACAATTTGTCCATCTCACAACAGCTGTGCACCACCCAACATTTTATTCACGTCTACACAGCTGTTTCCATAGTGAAAGAAAGTTGAGACCATGCTTGTGATGACTGCTTCCACCCTGCCCTGGTCGTGTGCATGTGTGTGTGCGTGCTTGCCTGGCTGTCTTTCTTACTTTCTTGATATGTATGCTGTCCCTCAAGGACACATTGACCGACTGACGGCCTCCTCTGGAATCCCAGTGCGTTGCAGTCGTTCCTCTCCTTACTTTGACACCTGCTATGGAGTTTCAAATTTATTTCTCTACAATCTTCCTGCCAAAAACCTGCTTTAGTTCTACATTTTTCTACTAAGTAGATGGAGACAAATCGTGTATCAAACAGCAATGCAGCATAGAAGTAAAGAACAATGTTCTGATGTAACAACACGAGAGAAAAGAAGTTAATTTGATGTGAACAAATTTTTTGTTTTGGAAAAAAGCAACAAATTAAATGTTTAAATTGAGTCATCAATGTGAGCTGTCTTCTTCAGAATAACAACTGCTGGACCAACTTTAGTCTGCTAGCTGGGAAAGATCACACTCACCGATAAGACTGTACAGAATTTGGAAATGTTTTTTCTGGTGAGCAGTAGGAACCCCCCTTCCTTCCTTCCCCCGACAGCTGTTCAACACCTGAAGAAAAAAAAGGCTGTTTCATTGGGAGCAATGAGGATCAGATGGTAGCTTCCGAATAAAGAAACTTCTCCATGGTGGTCCCACTTTTCTGAACATGGCATTGTGGGGAAAAAAAGATACAGTTCTGGCAAGTGCAGATGGTTTTTTTTCATAACTGTGGATATTTTTCTTTTTAGTGTTTACAGTATGTAAATGCTAATTACCATTAGTAGTTTTGTTCCTTTTTTTTGTTGTTGCTACAAATTTTAGTGGATAATATTTTGTTTAAAATTTGTTTTAGATTTATGTTTAGTTTTTAATTTAAAGAAATAAACTAAACTGAAAACACCTGGTTAAGATTTTCTGGTTAGTTTACTGGATCTTTTTTATTTTAGTTTGGTAGATAAAACTGTTTGTTGTTGCATCATGCAGCTTTAGATCAGCTGGCATGGTGAATGTACTGCTTGTTTTTGCACAGCCACATTCCTACAGATTTGAATCTCACCCGTGTTTCTCCGTGTTATATGTTAGTGGGACATTCTTGAGAGAACTGTTAGTGTTTGGAGGACAAACTGTCTGCTTTGTATCGTGGTGCCTTTGTGGAGAACTGGTCTTGTGGGAACAGCTGTTTACAGAACAGATTGTGATGAATGGCAGAATGTTAGAAGTCTGTTTTCTACCTGACTCCTACTTTTTGTCAGTCTTGTTTAGTATTATTTTTGTGTATCTAGCATTACGTTGTTGTTCTCTTACAACTCCAGCGTGACCCACTGTGCTCTTCTTTACATGCCAAGATATCCAGTATCTTTAGACATTCTATTAATTTGCCAGCTAACAAGACAAAGCACTTCACATGAAGTAAGAAACTGTTTTAAGCCTAAAAGAACGCGGATGAAAACTGACAGAAATTGGGAATTGTGTGTGTTAGGCCATGACTGTTGTTGTGAGAAGAAACATGTTATACGCTGACCCCCTTCTCATCATACCCTCTCCCAAAGCACCACTTATAAGCTGGAATTTAATTAACCAAGAGCCATTCAGTAAGCTGGTTTACTGAACTATATCCACCAGCAAGAACTGGAAGCTTTGTGTTGCTTTTCTTTGTCTGGCACTGCTTTATACTCATGTGAGTGGTCCCTCAGACTCTCCTCCGTGGTAATAAATTAGGTGAGGGCGTAGGTCTGACAGGGTAACATGGAACGTTAGCACTGGGATGCAGTATTGCCTTGTCTTTCACCTTGTCATGGCTTTGCCTATAGTGGCTTTTCTATCCAGCGGCCCCACACCGAAGTGTCTGGCCTCTGTTCTGGCTCGAAACTTTGACACATCTTGCTGCCCTTGTCCAGCTCTAGCCCAAGCTATGCCACTCCTATCTTGGATATTGCATGATAAAGTCATCTGACAACGACTTTTAGCTCTTATCTGAGGCCTCAATCCTATGAGTGCTGGGGCCTCCTTATCACTTCTGCTGCTGCCTGGTGTCCTGTTTTTACGGTCTGCCCCAACTGTCTGCTTTACTATATCTGAGTGTGTAAGACTGAGTGTCCCCCCTATATGCTGCTGCCTGTAAGGCTGCTGCACATTTCAGGAGGTTGTTTATGTCTCCTTCACCCCTTAAGCATGAAAAGCAGAGCTATTGTTTTAAAATATATAGAGGGGAAGGTTATCATGTGCACAGGGATTATTCCTGAAAGTATTTTACTACTTGTGTTTTCTGTTAAAGTGAGAGTCATGGCACTGTGTGTTTCCTAAATGATGACAAGTACGATTAAAGAGGAAGAAGAGGGTGTTACATTCCTTTTATTACGAAAGCTTCTTGACTCAGACTTACTCTCTAAATTATGTTTCTTATTCTTTTTTTATGCTGGTGCTGCACTTCACTCAAAACTTCTATAAGAAGTGATGGCTATTTCAGACAGGAAAGAACCACGGAGAAGTCAAGCCAGTGGTTTGTTTTTCCATCTGACAGACAGAGGGAGGCGGGGGGACTGTTTTTTTTTTTTCTTTTTTCTGTAGCGACAAGAGAAGCCTGCTTTGCTCTGATCCCTTTTCACAGAGTTGGGTCTGTCTCTGGGATTTCTTTTGAGTTATTTAGATTACATCATAAATCATCTCTCAACTCATACCACCGTTAACACAATGTGTGTGTGTATAGGAAGCGCACACAATGTCTCTCAGACAGAAGAAGTGCGGGCCCCACCCTCTTACATTCTTTGAGTGTTTCAAATAGTTCTCCCACTCATATTTCTCACTGTATTCCTTCCATTACCCATTTTTTTCTGTCTTTATGTATAAGTCTCTAAACTGTCAAAACTGATACAGTCTCTAACAAGGAGGTTCTCCGGAATGCGATCCGCAGTGTTTTATCACCATTTCCTGCTTTTTCCCTGTTTATGTCATTGGAGTTTAAAAAAAAAGGTTGAATACTGACTCTGTTCCTCTCCTCCTCACCCACCGGTCTGCATTCATTTTTCTCTCACTTTTCAGAGGAGGAATGGCAAGCGAGCGTTGGCAGCTAGCTCAGGAATTTTACCAGGAGCACAGTCAGAGCACTTAACCTCCAGCCTGATGTTTGTTTTCCCCACACACACTCTCATAGTTCGCTTTAGCTCAGCTTAACATGAGTGCCATGGTGAAGTATTTCAACTTCTGCTTTGCTTGAAACATTTTGAAAAAAAAAAGATTCTCCTTAAGTGGATGTTTCTTTTCTCTTTGACTTAAAACATGATGCTTGAGCCCACTATTATGTAAAAGTCAAAGTCTCATAGTTTTGTTCCGAGTTTTCCTCTGATGGTCATTTGGAAATTTGATCTTATTCTGTTTATTTTGGAACTATTGTGTCATTCAGTGCAAAAGGTAAAATAACGCTTGAGTCCTCGCCTCTTCTCTGTCTCTGGGCAGCTTTAACACATTTCCTTATAGTTCCTAGGTTACAAAAGAATGCAGTACATTGTTACATTAACCACATGCACGTGCCTACTCAAACATGTTACTATGACATTGTTTTTAATGTGTTTGTAAAAACATTTTGGCGTATATTAATGAAACTTTCATCTTTGATTTGAACTGATCTAAATATGTAGAGAGATTCAGTTTCGTACATACACAATCATTTTGAGCAATTGTTGCAATTTCATTGCCCTGGAATTCAAGTAAAACGAGATCATGTTTTATTTCTCTCTTTTTATGAATGTAATGTCATAGCAAATTCATGTTTTCAGCTTCCACCTGAAGACATTTTACAAAATCTAAAGAGAACAAACTGTGCTCATTAATATTAACATTGATTTTTAACCCATTTGGATGCCTGCCAAACATCCTTAAATGTTTATATGCCAGCATTGATAAGAACCCAAAATCCACAAAAAGATAATTTGAGACTTCAGCATTCTTATTGTAAAGATTATTTTAAATTCAAACAAGAATTTTCAGTAGTAAAGAAGCTAAGCAGCAATAAAAAAACGAATCGTGTTTCATATGCAAATCATTGTGGTTTTGTTCCTGCTTAAAGAGAGAAAATATGTTTAAATAATCTGCGACAGAGTGGACAGATTTTGTGGAACTATGTCACTAAGAGCATATTTTTGCTCAAATGCCTTATCTTTTCTTTACAATAGTAGCAATCAGACAATGGTGGAAGTCTAGCTCAACTCCACTTCCATGTGTTGCACAGTTGTATTGTACTCTGGCTCTCTGCCCTATAGTCTTGTGCTGTAATGTAAAACACAATTTGCTTTGCGTTATTCATGCCCATGTAAAACACATGCACAGCAGGACAACTGGTTCTACTCCTGCTCTTGTTTTTGTCTTTATTCAAGATTGACTGCATGTGGTGCATCTTGCTTCTGCATGCCCTTATCTGTGCCAGGGCTGGGAGACAGTAGATAGGTTTATATGATTAGGCCTTGATTGGTGAGACAAAGAGCTTCTGTAACATGTTGTGAAACAGGAAGGACTGACATCAAAATCTACAGATAACTAGGAGGAAAGAATGCATTGACTAAAAGGTTAGTGAGCATGACCCTCCCCTCGTCTCTGCTATGCTGATTGATTGTGTTCGCTGCAAGTAAAAAAAAAAAAAAAAGAAAACCTACAACCAAGGCTGCTCAGGGGAGGATGGATCATGTGATGTGAGAGGAAACATAGGATTCCTATGTGCTGTAAATGAGGTCATCTGGTTAGTTATGAACAGGGGCACTGACCTCTCCTCTGCTCCACAGTCTACCCCTCTGTGTCCCCCCCAGCAAATGTTACACAATGGCTTTTTGTGCTTTAATGGGCCAGACATGCACACTGTGTCATTCCTGCAAGTTCACATAGAAGTAGGCACACAAGACCAGACCAGATTAGCATTGCAATTGTTACATGTCATATTTATCACTTGGTTAATTGTCTTGGCTGTATACCCAGTATTTAACATATCATGATTTATAAACTGCTGAGAGATGGAGTTTATCAATCATTCCTTCTCCCATCTCAAAGTACTGTTGTTTAGTATGTTGACCCAGCAGAATTTTTCGTGCAATATGTGAAAATAAGAAAATAAACAGGTTTTTGCGTGCACTTTGATTTACAACTTAATAGATCAAGTCTTAGATGACCCTAAAATAGAGCTGGGCGATATAAGATTTTTTCATTTCAGGTGATAATGATATATATCACAATATAAGCCAAATAACTATATTTGTAAGATTTAAATGTGCCGTTGCTCACAAGTAAAATGTGAAATAATCAGCAACTTGTTTTGACTTAGACATTTATTTCCCATAACGAACAGCACGGCCGCTGGCTGCTTCCCAAACAAATACACATGTGCGGCTTGGTGCTTGTGCTGTACGTAACAAGTCATGTGACGTAACGCTGCGGCTGTGATTGGATCGTCTCTGCGTTACTTAATGTGGATTGGCAGTTCTTAAGTTTTTTTAAGAGAGGAAAAAAAAGAGATGACGTCTATCACAATAGTTTCATTTTTCTATCGAGAAAAAGTTATTTCACGATACATATAGTTATCGTTCTATCGCCCAGCTCTACCCTAAAATAATTTTTGCACCATATGTTGCTATAAAATTTCCAACTGTTACTGTTTGGATCTCTCAGGAATACATCTCATCGATTGTTTTTTAGATATCTACATCCATCATGAATAATGACTAGTTGTTGAATATGTTTGCAGGTTGTCAGTCAAACACACTGAAATCAAGCGCCTATTAATGACACTACAATCACACTTAACAGGACCTCATTCACCATAACAACAACTAACTGTTTAAAGCTCTGGTATTTCTTTTGTTTTCTGTGTATAATGGGCCATTAGTTCTGTGAGACCCCATTCAATCTTTTTCCATCAAAATCCAAATCCCAGTTGGAACTGAGACAAAGAGAGGTTGTCTGAGAGATCACTATGATTGGCTGTTTAGCACTGTGAACTCTGAATTAAGTGAATATGTTACTTTTCTTAATGTGTGAAGCTTAAATACCTAATTAACACATGCAGTTTTAGCATATTTCCATTAATATGGTTTCAGTGATAATGATTTCTATGGGTCTGACTTTATTTCCCTTTTTACATGTCATTTAAAAAATGTTATTACTTGCGGAATGTTTTAAAACAACATTTCCATGAATATTTGTGGCCCTTAAAGGAAAGGAAGATCTGTTGCAGTTAGAGATGTACCACAGGATGAAAACAGGTGTGGGCATGATCAAGGAGGCAGCTGCTGTTGACACCTTAAGGTGAAGAATAGTCTGCTAAGATATAGACTTGTCTCAGGCTGTCCTTTTTAATCATTTTCTCCAGTCTCCTGTTCTAGCCCTCCTTTTCCTCTCACCTATCCTCAGCTTTCCGAGAGCATCTTACACAAGTTTAGCTTGTTGTTTTGGGACTTTTTCCTTCAGTCTTATTCATATTAAGTAAATCACACTTTAGATGAGCTAATGTTCTGTTTTATTTCTGCTCCTTCTCTCTCATCAACATGTAAAGTTTGACTTTCTGCACCCTAAGACAGAAACGTTTCCTTTGTTTTCTCATTTTTCTCCCTTTGTCTTAAACACACATACATCCTGCTCACCTGTGTTCTGCCTTTAAAATGGAGAATTCAGTGATCAGTATGAGGTCTGTTCTATTGTTATTGCTGTGTTTTTTCCAACAGAGAAAATCAGTACGAGTTCTCTCAAGGGAATGACTCATTTTTCCTGGCTTTGTCTTTTCACCTACAATATTTATTTCAGTGCAGTGTCTCTTCAGCTAACATTACCCTCTTGTCCCTTCTGTCTTGCCGTTCTCTTCAGTCATCTCTTGTTTGTTCTTCTTTTTTTTACAAGCTGTATGCTTCTGATTGTTTGGTCTTTTGCAGTGTCCTTCTACATGAGTGCAAGTGTGTGGCAAAAATGTAGCCTTGAGGCTACATTTCCTCTTTCTATGTGAAGACCAGCAGTGACATTAAAGCCTTACAATGTGGTCTGTCGGTTTGCATCATCACAGATCTCACTAACAACGCTCAGGATTGGAACATCTGTTTGATTCTCTACTCACTCCCTGTCCAATTTTAACATCAGATGGTAGAGACAACATGCCTGCACTCACTAGTTGTAATAGTGTGCAAGATATGTTAGTCCCCACACCCAAACGCTTTGAGGCAGATCAATGTTTAAAAATGTAAGTATTAGGGAAGCTTGAGTAATGACTGCTGAGTCAGTGAGAAGAGTTCCTACTTTTTGACTGAGCTTTTATAACGTTCCAATCTCTCTTCTTTACCTCCGTTTATTTATTTTGAGGAGTTTAGAAGGAGACAACATTTTATTATCATGAAATGTGTTGGATGCTACCCTGTTTTTTTGTTCAATCAAAGACGTGTTTGGTTTATATTCTGATACTGGCAGAGAACATGTTTACATATTTAACATACTTCTTGAATGTTCAGTTTGTATTGCCCACACACAGGCCTAATTACTCCTTAAATGAAAGGCTGGTATGAAGACACAACATCTGTGATACGTGTGCTTGTTGTCAGATACAGGGACAGCCACAGGTTGTTGGATACGAACTTAAGATGGTAGCTACAAGCCCCAGCAGGCCCTGTGACTAGTTATGAAAGAAACTGATAAACACAAGCACACACACACACTTTGTCTTGTAACCTGTTTGTCTACTGCCTTCCTAACCTTGTTCTTCCTGCACATTTTCTGTAAGAATACGATGTATGTGCACAGGTTGATCCCTCTGTGATGGTCTGGCAACATGTACAGGGTGTGACCCCGCCTCTCACACAATGACTGCTGGAGCAAGGCACCAGCTCCCCACGAGACTGAACAGGAATAAGCGGGTTTAGATAATGACTGACAGATTTATAACTGGCTGGATTGTTTAATTCCTGACAATCAGGATTGTTTTTGCCCAAGTAACCTGAGTAAGTTAAACATTAGAGCAACAACCAGAGAGAAAGAAGGAAGATGACTAAGTGTTTAAGTAACAGTGCTGGAGAACTAATATGTCTGGTTTTTCCAGTGAATGTACTTCTGTTGACTGCTGCAGATTGTAAATCATTTCCTAATCTGTTAAATTTGTTACATTCAGATTTTAATATTTTATAGAAATTATTATTGAGCCATATCTATTTTTGAGGGACACTCTTATTTTTAAAACCATAAAAATAATTATTCTTTTTTTGCATAGTTGGGCTGTAATTTGACTCTGTAAACAGATCAAGAGAGCTGTAAGGAAGAACCCTGAATGTTAATCATTTTGTAGCTTTGTCACCCTCTTGTTTCACACTAATGACCTTTTTTCCTGATAATGATGGGAAAAGAATGTGGTTTTACCTCATTTTGTCACTCTCACACCTTCTAAATATAAGAGCTCTTTAGGTGGACTTCTATTTCGAGCTTTACAGAAAAATCTGATATATTACCATAACATAAAGCATTTAGAAGGTACTTCTGTCTGAACATAGACAGAGAAATCTGCTACTCCAGAATGTTACCATGTGTGCTTCACATTACTGTAACAAGTCAAACATTTGGGTTAGAGTGAACATTCAAGTAGTCTCTAAAGGATGACAAGAAGGGTTTTACAGAATATTCTGTACGTCATGGGAGGCAGATGACTTCATGTGCAACGGTGGCGGTATTACAGGTCAGACTTGACGCGCACATGGAGCAGAGAATGAGGAGGGTGTAGAGGAATTTTCCAGACAGATAGCAGAAAAATCTGGATTTTAAAATTTTTTACTCTAAATTAGGCAAAAATAGGTCAAGAAAATTGATCTGTGTGGTACATGGGTTTTCAGTGGGTCTATGTAGAACTACAACAAGTGATTGTCTCTATCTTTACCAGTGTTTGTGTGGACTACGATCTCCTTAGTGATGGGGTGGATACAGGAAGCTCTGTGCATGTTATCACTCCACTCACATTGATTCACAGAGCCTTTCTTTCCATCCTTTTCCTCTGCTGTTTCCTTCTCTGACAGCTGGACCTTTCCTGCCATTGTTGCATGACCAAAAAATAGCTGTGTACACATACTTGAAAAGAGCAATATTTTCCAAAAGAACAATGCCATGTGTTTTTAGGTCTTCTTTTAA
Source organism: Pachypanchax playfairii (assembly GCA_006937955.1). Lineage (NCBI taxonomy): Eukaryota > Metazoa > Chordata > Actinopteri > Cyprinodontiformes > Aplocheilidae > Pachypanchax > Pachypanchax playfairii. The sequence goes on along the minus strand of SSNP01000128.1, from coordinate 188,400 downwards.
AAGTCAACAATTTAGGCTCATAGATAATTCAATTAATCACATGATTCTGGGAAGAGAAATATGTTTATATCCAACTACAAGTGGCAGGAAAAGTCCCTCGTCGTCGCCTCCTTAGATTTTAGTCATAGGCAAAAAGATGTGATGTCCCTTTATTGTGACTAAGTTTCAGGGAAACCACAGGGAGAAAATGGGGCTCAGATCCGCACCTCGTATTCAGACATAATACCCCATGGGCATGCTTCCTGACTATACATCCTGTTATTCTTAACTCTCCTTATCTCATGTTGTCACATCTTGTTGAGCTCAAAGCTCGCATCCTGCACTTTATTTTACTTAGAATCCCCTCACACATTATTGTGGTGCGTGTATGTGAATAAGAGTATGATCCTCTGTGGATACGGAGGAAATGTCTCTGCAGTGCATGTACCTTTAATCAAATGCAGAAAGAATTATCAGCTTGATTTAACAGGCTGGCGTAAGGGAAAAGCCAGCCTTCTGGTTTTTGGTATGAATGTTTTGTGTTGTTTGTGCTCTTGTTGTAACTGAGCATTTTGTTGTTCACATTGAATTCCAAAACCACTGTTTTTTTATTGTTGTCTCTCCAAAGCTTAATTGAGACAGGCTTTTTCTTTTCTGCTTATTTTTTCACCATATATACCCTCTAAAGTTTGTGAAATCATTTTCAGTTCACGAGGCTTCTCTGTTAAAGCCAGGCTGTTAAATGACAATTGCTTTGGCTTCCAATTTAACGCTACATATGGCTTCCCCTTAGACGGTAAAAATGGCAGTGAAATAGCCCGTCTTTGTGTGGTATTTCAGGAGTCTGCAGTCATGTGCTTTAGGTCGGATGTTTCAGTTGAGGTAGCAAATTGGGTTACTTTACAAAGTGAACAAAAAGAGAAGGAAGTATTATCTGATAATTTTTTTTCTTTCCTCACAGTTGAATAATTAGCATTATTGTGAAAGAACTCTTGGCCTTCTGTTCACAACCAAGCTTCTGTGGTTCTTGAAAGGAAACTGTCTGTCTGAGTGTGAAAGAAATAGTTTTCCACCTTCCTTGAGCACCTTGGGGTTGCTTCTTTTAAGTGTAAATAGGTGTGTGTGTATACACAAGTCCCTCCTTTATCAACCCCACCTACCCACAACACAAACATGCAAGCACACTATTCAGAAAGTAAAGAAAATAATAAACTATGTCCCCTCAGGCAGCCATTAAAAGTAAATCATTAAGGTTCTGTTGTCGAGCCAGTCTTTGCTGGCAGTTTCACGTCACTCTGTTTCAGACCCCACCAAGTGCACAAAACTGGCACTTTTAAGGCTCATTGAGCTGCTAGCTTGCCCCCCCATACAAAATGACAGCCTCATAAAGCAGTTCCACACCATCAAAGATGGAGAGATGATCCCATTTTCTAATTTTAGACTGAGGTCCTAATAGCTCTCCAGATACCATGTAAAGCCCTGGTCCATCTTATTAGCTGGGGGTTGGGTTTGCTAGGTTAAGTAAGGATACATTTTTTTTCTCACATGGTTCTTGTTGCCAGAAGTGATTGACTGGATGTCAAAGAACATCTTCTTAAATCACAAATCAAACCAGTCAGTGTTTATTAGTTTAGCTGATTGGAGAAATAATTTCTCATGGGGTCATTTGAAAACAACAGAGACATAACACAGATAATTATTTTCCATTTGATAGCAGTTTAATAACTTTGCATCACTGATTGTTATTATAAATCCTTCTCAGCTCTTACTGGATATATTTTTGCTTTGCATTTGACAGAGAAGTCATCACGTCTGTTCATCAATGTTTTTAAAGAACTAGATTTTTGTCTTAACAACTGAAACATTGATACAACAAAAGTCAAGTGATTTGTTTATAGCGCATGCTAAGGCAGTAGCCTTTGTCCAGTTAGGTTAAGAAGTGTGTGGAGAAAAAAATCCAAAAGGTTCTTTTATAAACCCTCTGCTGGTGTGATTGTCAGTCTCGATATCAGATCTTTTATAAGAGTCCTTGGAGTATGTATCTAATCTCTCAGATACTTCTGGGATCGCTTTACAAGTCTTTTTCTACACCTGTTTCTACTCCTCATACCCCTTTCCCTCATGTTAATAATCTATTAGTCTCATACAAAAGTGCAGTTTGCAGGAAAGATTGTTAGTTGAAACATTATTGGTTGTGACAACCATTTGTCTTTAAACATCTCCTGCGCTACAAAACAAACCACAACATAGTTAAAGCACTTAAGAGAGCTCACCTGTCTCCCTCTTTGAGCCGTGTCTTCTAATGCAGAAAGATAGTTATGCTGTAACTGTACAATCTGTACTGTGGTCATTGCAGAATTAATTTGGGTCTAATCAGATGTCTGCATAATTGTATTACATGAGGGATAAGAATCTAAACACATCCAGAGCTCAGATAGCTTGCGCAGTGTTTTCCTCTCCTTCCTTTCCCTGCCTTTCCTTTGCTCCTATTTTCCTTGTCTGCATCAGCTGTTTGCTTTGTTTAATCGCCAAACTAAAATGCTCTGACACTTTTTTTATAGCACATTGTCCCCATTACTGCCAGCAGCCACCGAAATCCACATTCAGCCTGGCATCCTTTTCTCTTCCTGCATGCAGCCACACTGACAGCCCGGGAAAACATTGCATTTGTCACCGATTATGATAAATGGCCTTGCTGATTGCGGTTCTTGGCCGTCACCACACCTACATATTCTCATTTTGGCATACGTGTTTTCAGGGCTTCAAACACAAAAACGAGGCACTGTAACTTCTCAATGTCTCAGCTAGAAAATTATACACGTATCATTGTTTTGGGGAATTAAACTACTGACGTCAGCATTTTGGAATTCAACAATTTTCATTAAAAGATTTCTGGCAGAACTCATTACTGGAGAAAACGCTTATTACATTTGCATTTTGTTTTATTTTGTCTTATTACATTGCATCAGGAGTAGTAAAAATCCAGATTAAAACAGCTCCATCTTCTGTTTTGTCCTTCTGTTTCAGAACAGCTGTACGGTTCTGTAATCTATGCTGTTAATGAGTCTTTCTGTTAGTAGTCTAACTACAAACCTATGGCTAGTAAGACAGGCTAGACGAACGGTGTAGCACTGTTTCCTTCTTGTTTCCCTGCTGTATTTGTTTAGCAGATTTTTCTCTGAGGCAGTTTCCCTCCTCCTTCCGTGTGGAGTGTTATTTCTGTGGGTTCAATCTCTCAAGGGAGCGTTGCATACAAACGCACATAGGCTCATTAGCTCCTGTGTGGGGGTGTTTTAATGTCTAGTTACTATTTGGTCGTTTGCTTCTATGGCTTTTGTATATACGTTCATGTGTGTGTGACACAAACTGGACTATAGCTTATATGTATTTGAAGTTATCTGTAGTTGTTTCCAGACAGCTGCAGCTCATTATTAATGATCAGAGAGCAGAATGTGCTGCTTTTATGGAGGTAGTTGACTGGGAAAATAAACATGCATGTGTGCACACAAACCAAGCAGTTCTACTTTCATTTTTAGCAGTTTCTCAACCGTAGTGTTGCTTCAGAGATTGTGTTACTTTGACTGCATGTAAGCTTTTTTCTGCCAGTGTAGAAAGCACTGCCCATCATCAGTTTGGATGAAAGTGCAGCTCTTCTGTGTTTTGGCTTTCTGTTTACCCCCGTGTTGGGTAAATGGGCGTTTTTCCTGTATTCCATTACTGTAAAATATAAAAAAAAACCTGGCTCAGGCAGAAGAGAGTGTAGAAACCTTGTAGATAGTGGCCTGTGTACTTAAAGACGTGATGCCTGAGCCTGACAAAAACGTGTAAGACCGAAACTCTCCCTCTAACTGCAAAACAGCACTGTTATTTCTTTCTGAAGCTTTTCAGGTGCTGCAGCCATGCTGTTGGGGTTAAGCAACAGTTTATGTACATATATTTTGGCGATTATATTTTGAAGCAAGTAATTTAAAAAAAATGTGATCATGTGTTTTGAGTAAAATGTGGAACAGTTTTACCATTTTCTGAACACTTTTCAAGTGTTTTAATAAATGTTTAATCTTGGCTACACAGCCCTGTGCTAGTGTGAGCTGCATGACCTGAATTCACACAAAAACACTTTTAACATAGGAAAAGCTGGAAGTTTTAGGGAAAGCAAAATCTAATCACAATGTTTTTATAAGATTTTTTTTAAATGTGACGTATCCTAGAGAAAAGACTTAAGTTCAACTCGTCTTTTTTATTAACAATTGTTCAATATTTATTCAGATTTTAAGAAATAACAGTCTGTTAAGTATTCTGCTAGTACATTGATATCATTAAAACCACATGAGTACTTACTGCACTGTCAATGGATTGAGCAGCAGAAGCTTACTTCTAAATCAAAGATTGGGAAGTAAAAATAAGATGTAATCATAAAGAAACTTTTTTTTTAAAACCTCACTAAGATAGGGAGGGGGAGGACAAGCTGTGAGATGTTGATAAAACCCAGAAATGCAGACATTTTCATGGTTCAATACCCCCACCAATACATAATATACTTCTGCTTTACACTTTAAAATAACACCCTGTCTTTCACATCCTCGGCCTGTCAAACCCCTAAACTGTTGAGGTGGAGTGTCATCTTAAATAAAGTTGTCAGTGCAGCGAATAAAGGCCAGGAATGCATTAAACATCCAAATCCTTTCGCTTGCGAGGGCTTACCAAGTCTTTGTGATTGCTAAAGTGCACCACTTTAAAGTGAAAAAGCTTGTTTCTCCCCTGAGTCTTGTTTCACTGAGCACTGGCACATTTAGATGCATATATTATTGCTGTAGGTTTTTGGATAGCGTCACATTACTTCTATCTTTAACTCAGCTTTGTAGACCTTCTCTCTTCAGTTTGAATTATAAATTGAGCACGTGAGCAGAGAAAGAGATCGATTTTGAACACTACACATTTTTTTTATCTTAAACCACCCAACTCTAGAAAGACTCTCTGCAGAGTTGAACATTTGATCATTTTGTGTTCCAGATTAATTGGTGTTAGTCTCAATCTGTTTAAGGTGCCAGATTGTATCAGTTTGATACCAGGCATTACAAGGCATCCAAGCAGCTTTCCTCTGGCAAAGCTGATCATATTGATTACTTGCTCGTTACATTTCTTTTTCTATCTTTTTGTTCCCCCTCTTCACTCACATGAACGAAGGTGCATTGCACGGTCAGACATTGGACTGTGAGCCAGATAGCGAGGGCAAAGCATTTATGGAACGTGTCTATTTTTGGCGTCTTAACGGACTTGTTCCCATTCTCTTATGGAGCTCGTCTCATTGAATGATGTCCACCTGTCTTGAACCTGATTACAGTATCTCCATATGGACTTGTTCAGCTTGTTAAATTTAACTCTGGAGTTCTGTTTTTCTTCTCACGCCTCGATGAGTTTGTCAGTGTTGGAAATTAAGTTTACCATTTCATATTTGCTCAGTATATTAACATTAGAATCTATTTTTGTCTGCGCCTGTGCAGAAAGCTCTTCCAGAAATTCACGTCTGTTGTTTTCAGGGGAAAAAAAAGCTTGTGGTGACACACTGGCACCAAGAGCCACAGTTAAAAAACCCATGTTTGATAGCAGACCCTCCTTTTACTGTTGTTGATTTTTTATTTATTTCTTTTACAGTGGCACTTTCCCAACCCCACTCAAAATGGTGACACACACACATTCACACACACTCATCATCCGTCGCAACTGGGGTGGACAGATAGATAAATGATTTTCTTGGCCGTGTAAGGCAGGGGGTAATGTTTAGGTAAGCGCAACGCTTCTGAAAAGAGTTGCTGCTCTGAAATTAGAGGTTGTCAAATGCCGCACGTCTCCATTGATGGCCTGGCTCGGCCCCCTTATGTTAATGTGGCATTTCAGCAAGAAGAAATGAGAATTAGAAGCCCGACAGTTCCGCTGTTGCCTGTTGGTTTTCATTGTTACATGTGAATAAGACTTTTTGTTTTCTCATTTTATCTGGAGGACAATTTCTCTACTATACATTAAACATGGTGTATATATTTGATCAGTTTACTGGAATCATTAACTGCAGATTAAACGTTGACTCTTACTCAGATATTTTAGCAATCCAATATTGTATTTTGTGTCCTTAAATCTTCACAAGAGACTAAGCTAGGCATTTTGAGTAAGATGCATGCATGTATTTGTGACTATTTTTACCATAAAAGATTTACATCAAGTACTCTATGGAGTGATTTCCTTATTAGATCTCAAAAAGCTATTACCTTCAGCCTTTTTGATACAAGCCAAGCTTTTTCTGGTTAACCTTGTGCCTTTTTATTCTAGCTGTGTGCTTATTTCTTGTTTTAGAATGGCCTGATATCTTTTCTGTATGATGTGTCACCCCTCGGCAGTCTTTTCATAGTCAAACAAACGTTGCATGGCTGCTGTGTGGCTTAGAACTGATGTAATCTGTATTCTGAGTTAGATAACAGGAGGTTGAATTCATCTTTGGGTCAGAATGGGAGTTTCTTTTCCCCACATGGTGCTTAGGTCATTCGTGTAAAAGAGTTGCTCTGGAACTGCACAAACAAGATAGGAGATTTCACCAAATGTCTCCAACATGTGCAATTCTCAGAGCTATTTACAGATACTCATCTGTGACTCCGCCCCTCAGCAGCCAATTTATCAATATGTTATTTGTACAGACAACACTTAAACTACATTCCCAGCAAATTGATTCTACAGCAACAATCCACCAGTTTAACAGTCTCTTATTTTCTTATCTGTTGTAAAAGTGTCACATAAAAAATAAAAACTATGTTATAAAACCACAGCACAGACTTATTATACAAGTTTGACCTACCTTCAGATTTGATAGTTGTTTTTTTTTGGAGGCCTGGGCACGTGTCACTCAGGGCATTGCGTAGTTAGTTTAACTTAGAGCTTCAAAAAGGGGAAAGGTGTTAGAAATATTAATAAATATCTGCTCCTAAATGCGTAATGAATAATAATAATGATCAATCCATCTGAATACCTTCCTGCAGGCCTCAGCTTGCCCATTTCTAGCTGTTTCATTGTGATGTCTGATTTTTGGACACATTTCTTTGGCCTCCTTTGGTTCACTCGCACTATCACTGTACAGTTCACTTTACTTTTGGCCCCAGCAACTCAATGTGTTTCTGGTGTGTGAAACTGAGAGATTCTCCAATAATTAGAATAGATTGATTTAAATAGTGTACAGGTGGTCATGCAAATGACAGAGATGGAGGTCAAAGTTGGCTGTGTGTTTGTTAGTGGGAAAAGTATGTTTTTTTTTTTAAATCAAGATCAAGCTTCAGAAGTGAAGGTAGAATATTCTGAGTAATTATTTACACCAGTTTTGATTTTGAGCAGCTCACACATGGAGCTGTGCCAGACACAAACCACTAAGGAGTAAAACAAGGAACTAAAGTGGTCATTAATAGAGCAGCAGTTAAAGTGACACCTATTTACTGTTTGTAATGGCAAATATACAGTATGTGTTGACGTAACAGTTACTCACAGGCTTTAACGATGTATGTATTTGTTCTCAAAAGATCTTTAGGGAATAAACAAAGCAAGTTGTTTCCCAGAAATACAAAATTAATAAAAGAGTGGTTTGTCTCCTGTAAAATCTGTGTACTGTAAAAACTCATCTAATTGCACAGTTGTTGTATGATTAATATTTTATGTATTTGTGTTTCAGAGATCAACAGAGTGCGTAAAGATATGTACAGCGACACAGTGAATGGCCTTGTGGACAGACACCCACTGGAGCTGCCTGAACCCATCGGACCCATCGTTCATCTGCAGGAGAAACTGTTTGTGCCTGTCAAAGAGTACCCAGATGTAAGTATATGAGTTATACTTGATTTAATGTGACAGCTGCATCATGTTGCTCGCAACATTGGTCTTAATCTTTCATAGAGTTAATATTGAGCCTGGAACCAGATGGCAGTATTACAAGGAAAGTGCACAGAAGAAGTGATTGTACAATAATAATTATAGTGCTATAATCATGACTCTAATTTTAGGGTTTCATGGCGGTCATAGATGAGCTAGAGGATGGTGGGAAAAAGTCTGCAGAATGTCAAGTGTGCATGTGTCTGTTTAGTGTTAAACCTTTTAATGTGTGGTTAAGGCTTTGAACACAGTCATTCAGCTGTGTTCACATCCTCCTGTCTGACTGTTGTGTCTTGTGTAGCAACAATTCTTCTTTTAATCCCAGCTGTTTATAGTGAGGAAATAATTGGAGGAAGGTGACAAAGGCTAAGAGAAATAGTAAAGCAGAGCCAAGCCCAACCTGCCACTGGTTGTATTTCCCCCTGACAGGATTGATAAAGGAAAACAAGGACTTGCTCCAGCTGACTGTCGGACCAGGCTCAGCATCTGAGCTCATTTTAAATCCATCAACCACATCGTCTTTTAATTAGGAAGGTCTAACAACATCCTACATATGACAGTAGAAAATTCTGCTACAGGTCTGAGTTTATTTATTGGTGGGTTTTTAACTGCCACTAAAGTTTTTAGGTAAAAGGTAAAAAAGATTGTGAAAATGTTTGGATATGTTTCCTAACTGTGTCACTATAGACAGTAATTGAATGATTCCCACATGTACAACATGAAGTGTGAAACCTTGGCCCTTGTGCTCCCTTTGCTCACTGTGCTTTGCTACTTTGTGGAAATTGGGACTTTAACTCCTTCTTGTGATTACAAGCTGCCAAAAAAGCTACTAATTGAATTTTCCACCTATTTGCCAAAATGACTGTTGGATGATCTTATTAGAGACCCGCATATGTAAAGTGACAGTACATTGTTCTTTGTTTTTGTTGCTGTTATCTTAGTACATGCATTCAGAACCCCTCTACCCAGAGAGATCATTACCTCGGCAGGCAAACCTGTAAATACCAGATACAAACTACCAGGATGAATCTGCAGCAGGACAAAAATAAATAAGTTCTATTCCTCCTGAAACATTTGCCGGGAGGCAAATATCAATTTTTCAGAAATGTCTGATGCAACATGGATAAGTTGTAAATTGTAAAGTAGATAATCTTTCACCTTATTTGCTTTGTTGTGTCTGGTTCTTCTGGCTGCTCTTTGTAATTTGGAGTGTGGTAGGAATAAAATTTGAGGTTTCATTGTTTGAGTAATAGACAGTGGAAGATTAAATTGCTATGTTCAGCTGATGTCTTTAAGAGTTGAGCCTGTCATGCTTTGTGGTTTTAGAAGAATCTGCACAGGGAGAAACAGTATGTTTATATCCAGGTAGTTTTTTCTGAGAGGAAAGTCAGTCTAACAGGTTCCATGTGATGTAACAGAGTATATGATGTAGGATCAGCGAGAACACAAAGAGAGGTACGAATCAAAGAAAAAATGTCTCTTCTGTTTTTGACCTTGTCCATATGGTTGATACAATTGTGACACAGTCGCATGTCATGGAAGAGTTTTTTTCCTGTACTTTTAAACTTCGGAACCCACAGCCCTCCCTCTCACTTTTCACTTTGATTTTAAACACACGTCTGTCACTTATACTTGGCATATCGCGAGGCTGAGGTCACACCCACTCACATGGGCTTTTCTGTCAGATCAGCTATGTGCGCCCTTTTCAGGATTCTCCAGTAGGTAATTAGATTGTCTCGGTTCCTGGATGCAGTGCAGTATGTTGATTCCACCAAAATAACTTGCCTTGCCAGCACGCCTGTTCTATAATTCTCTTAAGTGTGTCCCTCCTCTGGTCTGTGCACCTCACATCAGTCTGCTAATGTGTTTGACTGTGACTCTGATCATTCTGTCTGCCTGTGTGTCTGTCCACCCACCCCCTCACCACTCTCAAGCCAGCCATTTCCTGATGTCGTCAGTGGTGCCGAATGCTGTGAAGTCACTGTGGTGACTTCATCTTGACTGGCAGCAGAGTCGCAGGCTATCAGATAACTCCAGTCTTCAATTAAATGCTATCTGTGGCTCTGCTTCTTTTCCAGCAAGCACATGCACAAGCACGTTGATAGACAGCTGACAGGCAGCTCAGCATGCCATTTCCTTTGACCTTCAGGCATCTGGTAGGACGTGTGACATGTCCTTTAAATGTGTGTCTGTTTCCACTTTATCCTCCTGCGCATTTGACAACAGTTGAATGCTCAGGTCAGCTGGTGGCGAGAACATGTCCGGACTAAAAGCACACACATGCGCACTCAGCTGTGCTGACTTTGTGAAACAGGAGTCCCAGTTAGACACAAGCTGTTGAGCAACTGGTCAACAAGACTGTGTGAGCTCTTCTCACCAGCTTGAAGGCATCAAAAGGAAGTCGGTGATCCTCACATACAGGACTGCAAATATAAAACAGCATGTGATTCTCTCTGTGCTTCTTTTAGAATTAGTGTTATTTCCTGTTTGCCCTAACTTTTAAGGTGGCTATTTAAAACACATTGCTCTCCCATTCCTCTCTGTCATCTTGAAACTTAAAATGCCTCAAGTAAATTAGTGTTTGATCCTTTTACACGTCTGCATGTTTTCAGTTATTCTGCCTTGTTTCTAAGGTGACTTAGTCAAATGGTTAATTTTAGCTAGTGTGCTGTAAAAATGAACCAAGTGGTTACACCAGTTACCACACAATGTGCTTTAGGATTGATAATTGTTGATTTATAATTACCTTTTCTTAAACTTTATAGGATGAAATGCATTATCCAAAATATGACAGGTTAGATCAGACGAGTCTTCTAAACAAATATCTGTATAATGTATTTAAATCCTAAAAGCTTAATTTGTTTAATTTTGGACAAAGTCTCATGTTTTGCAGGAAAGCAACATGAATTCTGCTCAGACAGAATGTCCTGACCCTCTCTGTTTCACTGCAGTAAAATTGTCCAGCAAAACCAGGCAGTTCCCTGGACAGGGAGAGTCATTAACTTTTTCCCATGAGGGTGTCATCACTTATCATGCCAGCTCCTGATATCCTTCTGACCCCCTTAAGTCATTACCAACCCTGGCAAAGTGCCGACACACACCTCACCTCGTGTTGCAAAGTGCTAGACTGGAGGATTTTGATAACTATAGCCAGTCAGCGATGCGTGATGACAATAATTTGATGAACTGATGGTTTCCTAGTTAGCTATTTGATAAAGAGGTAATTACAATAATAATTCACAGAAATGAGAACTGTACATTTTGTAGTCGGTGAACTTAACCGACAGCAGAAGTGTAAGCTGTGAGTGCTGTAATGGGTACACATCTAATGACAGCCTGTGTCTTGCCAAGTCGTGCTTTTACACTGTAAGTGAAGGGTTTGTGCTTCATCAGCCCATCCTTCTGTGTATCATTAAGCTGAAAGGCACGGATGAGGAAAAATGAGAAGGAAGGACAAAGGAAACAGGTTGACCACACATGGCTAAAAGGCAGTACTGGGGACACAGTGTCAGCTTTTATTTGTAGTCACCAGATACAGCAATCACATATTAGACCCCACAGATAGAGACCCATACAACACAAATGCTTTTAAATAATTTTAAAAAAAATATATACATTATGTAAGACTCTATCCTGTTTGGGTATTTCAAAATTTTGGGGAAAAATACTAATAATAGTAGGGTAGCAAAAACCCCTTTCAACTATTTGAAGCACAGATTCATTTGATTTAAGATCCATCTCAGTACTCACATTTTTTAAAAGAAAGACACTTTTCCTGAAATAATCAAAAATGCACTACAAATAATTTTTCCACAGAGGAGCTCAGTGAAATGGATCAAACACAAACTGGCATGACGGTGTCGAATGAACGGTCACATTTCATTGTGTAATTATCTGAAGGGTGAAGCATGAGCCAGAACAATGAAGCGGGAAACAACTGGCTAATGGAGAACGAGCTGGTTTTGATTTTAAACATGAGATCTGATCTAATCTGGCAAGTATAACTGTTCCCTTCATGGAAAAGAAAAGTTCAGTTCACAGCCTCATTAAAAGGTGGTCTTTTATCATTATGATGAACACAGAGAAACTGAATAACTATTTTTCTTATTTTCTTATCTGTCCATCTGCTTGTCTGTGTAAAAGTAAATTTACATCATCTCTCATAATTGTGGCAAACGTGAGTCTGAATATGTTCTACCACTAACTGTATCCCTACCCCTCTGCAGTTTTTCCTCTCCCTGCAACCCTAAAATTAACTCACAAATGGACTTATAGATTAGATCCATGTGGTTCTGATGTAAAAATACCATTTGTGCGAATCAGGTATTTAAGGCTCCTTACATGTTGTCCACATCTAGAGCCAAAAAATGTTTCTGAATTTGGGGTAAAAACTATTTCTCAAACCCGTTGCTTGAAACAAAATCTGCTTGAAGTATAAAGAACAAGTGAGCGGTGACGATTTTAACTGTTGGTGCCTCACAGTGCAACTGTAAAGATGGAGGAACACGAACGAGATGATGATACCTGGTGTAACCAGTGTCCTCTTTCCTTTGATGCCACGCACTGAATGAACTATTCCTTAGTTCCATAAGCTGAACCAGCTAATACATGATTGATATTCTCCTCCCAGTCCCGGCCTGCTCTTTGATAAGCCTTCAGCACACACAGCCAGAGCCCTCAGCATGATCTCATTTCCTGTCTCCCCACCACCACAAACAAACACAGTCAAAGACACAATTGTTCTGCTTCTCTGAGCATTCTTGGTGGAACTCTCAGTTGTCTCTCAGTTGTCCACACACACACAAAAGAAACCCAGAATTCCTTGCACTCAAAACTCACACTAAACTCAGCTTTGGGTGCCAAGGGTGTCTGCAAGAGTTCAGTCCGTACTTTGTGTTTAATATACACACTCTCTCACAAATACACAAATGGCAGAGACATAGATGCTTATAACATAACCCGCCTGTGGAGTAGCGATAACTCTGGCTAAACAAAGACCCTTTAATGTCAGTGTAAGCCTTTGTCCTGAAGGGGTCTTTGTTTGTTTGTATGCCTGTGTGTGTGAATGTGTCTTTTCTGTGTTGGAACATAAATTTTATGCGTGCACAGTTTGTGCTTATGCAAAAAACTTTTAAGAAAACATAAGATGAGAGTGAAAATGGAAGAGTGAAAAACAGTTTGCCACCAAAAGGTCCCGCAGACGCGAATGTTTTTCTGCTGCTGTAGAGGAGAAGAAACAAAAGTGCAATATGAAAAGCATAAACAGAAAAACTTTCTAAATGAGAAATTCCAATGAATTCAAGCCAACACAGCCATTCAGACTAGCTGCAGTATGTGAGGAGCTGATTGGATAGTTGACAGGAAACCGACTCTGTGGCCTGGGTTGATTGGCTGCACATTGTGTCGACATTTAACTGAATTAAAATGGAGATCACATTTTGAGTGATCATATTAACTGCTATCAAAATAAGATAAAATGACATGCAAAACAATTAAGCTTCATTTAAAGAGATCAAATTTTTAGATTTTAGTCATGTGTAAAGTCATAAGTTTTAGAGTTCCGTGTTTTTTTCTTGAAAAATCTTTGTTCTGTCACGGGGGGGGGCTTGAAACTGAAACCTTGTCATGTGCATGTTGAAATCACATTCTTAACTACGCAACATCTTCTGTCCTTACTGTGAGTTGGTGCACATACCAGTTGATGCGTGTGTGTGAGCAACATGGACACGCTCTCAATCACTCTGAGCCCCCCTGCAGATGGAGTTGAGTAGTGAGAATAGTGTTTTTGTTCATGAAACGTCACTGGATGTTTCTCCTCTCGGCTCTTCAACAGAAGAGGATCTTCTTGCCAGTTTTCCCTCTTCATCTTCCAACTTTTCTTCCATTATATAGCTGCTCTTTGTCTTCAGCTGTCATCAACGTTTATGTCACTGTGAGCATTTTCTGTCATTAGTCTCCGGGAGATATTTGGGACAGTGAGCAGGACTTTTTGTGTCATTTTGGGATTATTGAGTGAATGTCTTCCTCAGACTTGAAATCAGAAAGGATATATATATATATATGTTCTGTGAATTGATTAGAAATTGGAGTGATGGTAGACTGTGTAGCTCATCAACTAGTGGGAAGTGCAACATGTTGTAAAGTTCCATTTTTTCTATCATCAGATTATTGTGGGGAAACGGGTAAATATGCTCCGGTGTAAGGAGTTAAACACCTTTTGATGCTGTCGTTGCAGCTGTAGTTTTGCAGGGTAGAAGGTGTGTGAGTTGTGTATTAGTACCACTATAATGCTCAGAGCTAAAGGGGTTCACCCTTGTTTGCTCGGGTACTATGATGAAACCAGACAACTCTCTGTTCTGTGCACCCTGAGGTTGTGCTAGTGTGTGTGTATATGTGTGTATGCGCTTACCCATAAGCCAGAAGCAGGTTCGTGTAATTCTCTGGTGGCTGACCTCCTGAGACGGGTGTCCTTACATCCTTCTGTAGACACGCACACACCACTGAATGTAGCCTCTCCACTAGTTTTTCTGATTAGAGTTTATCAAAGCGACAGTTGCCTTGTGACAGAAACAGGCTTTAAGCTTGTGTAACTGCGTGCTACGATTATCTGTAGGGACGCCAGTATCTTTCCTGCTACAGGGTGTGTCTGTCTTGTAGAGACGGGCAAGGGATGCAGCCAGACCCGCTAACAGCAACAGAAAATAGAAAAATAACCAGCCTGTGGGTTTGATTGTTCTCTCATCTTTGTTTGAATTGTTTCAGAGAACTGCACAAACATGTAATCTTTCTGTAAGTAAATGGGACTTCTCTGATGGCCTTTTGGAGTTTGGAGAGGAACTGATTTAGTGTTATTAGTAGACTTGCATTGTTTTGAATTTAATGCTGTTTTGTCATTACATTTAGCAGCAGCCTATAAGATAAATAATTCTACTTTTGACCAACAACTAAATTCTTTTTGTCTGCCACTGAACAACAGTATCAGATATGTAAATTTGAATTGAGTAAAGTTTCCTGTCTGAGCTGTGGTTTTACCTCCAGGTACTGTAAAAACACAGAAGGTTTGTGGACCTCTTTATGTGTCCCTATTCTCCTCTTTTTTTATTTTTGCTGTAAACAACATTGGATTACTCAAACACATTTATTGCCCCATTGACAACTGTTATTATGTGAAGCAGATTGCACTGGTTGATGTGTTTTCTTATAGCACAAGCCAAAAAGCCATTCAACAATAAAAGAAGGTCTAGATAATAATCCAGAAGATCTTCCCTGCTCCTCTGCATCTTTATTAGTCTCTAAACATCCTTTAGATATTTTTATTCTCACCCAGACCAGTTTTCTGCAATCACTATCACAGTTTTGTTTAGGGACTGTTTTTAAAAGACTGGCGACCCATCCAGGGAGAACCCCTCCTCTCTCCCAGTGACTGCTGGAGACAGGCACCAGCTCCCCGTGATCTGGCACAGAAAAGAAAAATAGAACCATTCTCCGTGTCTTTGAAATCTGGACTGGGGTGTTTGCAGGTTGATGTGGAACATGTTGAGAAAACAAACATGTGAAAGTCTGTTTGAAAACTCATTGATGTGGAGTTTATCTCTGTTAATGAAACAGTTTCTTATTCGATCTTTGTTTACAATGGTCCAGTTTTAGTGTAAAGGAAAATCTCTGAGGTATTTTTCATACATTCACTGCTTTTTTTTTTTCTGTCTGTCTCTGCAGTATAACTTTGTGGGAAGAATTCTTGGTCCCCGGGGACTCACTGCCAAACAGTTGGAAGCAGAGACGGGATGCAAAATCATGGTGCGAGGCAAGAGCTCCATGAGAGACAAGAAGAAGGTAAGCTCGTCAGCCTGGAGTTCTGGACAGCATGTTGATCCCAAGGTTCCTCAAATTCTAAAAATACATTCATTTATTTCACCAGGATCTTATCTTTCTTTCACCTTCATATATTCTTTTAAATCTCTGTGTAAACGTCTTAATAATATTCTGAAATTTGCTTGTGTGATCAAACAAAAACTTTTCTTCAGGCTTCTTGAAAGACAGAGCAGACCCACTCCGTTGATGCCTGGTGGCGGCGTTCTGACATCTAATAGTGATGTTTGTAAGATGCTGTGCAGTGGTAAAGCCTGAGGAATGAGGGAGCTTCTGAACTGGGATCACAGATTTAAAAAATCAAATGAATAAAACTACTGCTGTGTAAACACAACTCAGGACACGAGGCTGCTCATAATCTTTTTTCTGATTATTTTACATGTAAATTGAGCTTTTTAATTTCAATTAAACAATTTGTTCAGTGGCTCGACCTCAGCAAGTCACATTCATCTGAAACGAGATCATATTTGAAACATACCGTTAATATCTGGTAACTGTTTGCTTTTTCTATTGAAGAAATTTGATCTTGAAATAGTGAGCGGGAATGAAAATTTTTCACACATAAAGCCACACTGCAGTCACACACTTAGAACTCAAATACATCTGTGATTAGTGTTACAGCATCTCTAAAACATGATGACATGTTTTCTTTCTGATGTTGCAGGTAAATCTGCCACAGACATTTCACCGTTACGATAACGTATAATAAAATGTTTATTTGGGGGACATTCGTTCTTCTTAAATTACTGTTTCTGTTTTTAAATGTCCCTGATTTTATATCAAGGGGGTGGGGGAGTTTCAGCTGTTTATAAAACAATGAACAAGTTGTTTGCCAGAATTTCCATCCATACAGTGACAAAATGTCACTTCCTCCAACTGAATAGCTTCTGGATGAGCCACGTGAGTCATAGTTGTAGCCCAGCCACAAAGAAAGCTGCAGAAGTAGCTTCCAGTCACTTCATCCTCAACCCTCAGTATTTTCAGCGTGATGCCCTGTGGCAGCAGAGGATGCCACGGCAGCAGCTAAGCCAGTGTGTTTATTCAGGATCCATTAGCGGCAGCATTTTTATGCTCTCAATAATTCAGCTGGTTACTCTCCCTTGGGCCGCACTGCCTGACAGGGAGCCGGCTCACTGGAGCTACACAATGGGAGAGAGGCAGACACTCAGAGAGAAGGAGAAGCAGGGTAACATTCGAAAAATAAAATAAAAAAGGAACAAGGAGGAAGGAAGAAAAGAATTCCAGTTAGATAAGGAGGAAATGGAAACTGAACTTGGCAGACCCTAATAAAACAAAACCAGTTGATGAAATGGCCTTTTTTGTGCCTCCAATCAGAAGTATTTTTACCCACTAATGTAAATATCGTATTTTACACAGCCCACTTCAGTTGATTCATCTGTCTATAGATGCCACTTCCCTTGTATGCAGCTAAACGTGACCAGATAGGAGATTTTTATGACAGTGACAGCTGCTCTGTCAAAATGCTTTTGGGCAGTTTGATTTTTCTTTCTGAAGAGATTTTGAACTCGTGTAATTATTGCTGCTAAAACTCAAAGAGACCCCTAGAAGCCATATTCCTATCAAGCTGTCGTGTGTTTTCATGTGTTGTGTTGGCTTACAGCTCTTTCTGTCCTCTGCAGTCACCATTAATTCAAAACAACATTAAGAACAACTGGAATTAAATTACAGACGGGTTTTATCGACCACTGCACATGTAGAGTGGGGATTCCCCTTCCCTTTTGCCAAAACAATTCCCTAATTCCATTTAGTCTCCTTCACAGTGAGATTACATTTACCACCAAAGACATCTGTTTTATTTAGAGCCACTCTGAAAATCCTTTCAGGCTTGCAGTAAAAAAAAAAACACCCTCTCTATCAAATAAACTTTGATTTGTTTTTGTTTTTTGCTGATTGTTCCAACACATAACAGCTAAAGCTGTTGTATCAGCACAGTCACTGACAGAACCGTATTGGCCAGTCAATAGATGTCACAGCACAGCTACCGCAGCTATTTCACTGCCTAAAACGTAATGTGTGACATTTGCAGTCACAATGTAGAATTTTATTAGCTTCTTGGCAAAACTGCAGACCATTTTATTTTATTTAGAATTTTCAACCAATGGGTTTTTTTATTCTCATCTCTTGACCCACTTCCGCTGAATGTTTCTTTCTGGAAAGTCAGTCCAGGTAATGCTCTCGGTGCGTTTGAGGTTACTGTCTGCAGATGACAAAAAGCAAATGTGATGATCCGGGACATATGGATGACATATGGCAGAACGTCTAGCAGGATTTTTTTGTATAATACTTTCTGTTAAGACGAGCTCCTGTATCATTTTTCCAGACAGATCTAAAAGTCATGACATTTATATGAACTGTTCTGTACAGTTTTCTGTCCTTCGCCCTTTTCAATTTTTATCCTCTTCTACCATTCTAGGAAGATTCATCTAATCATAGTTTGATATGTTTTAAATTGAAATTAAACATTTTATAAGTCCTTCACTGTCATTGTTGATCCATTTTCTACCACTTGTCTGGTCCTGTTTGTCGTCTTTTCTCCCTTCAGCTCTCATTTGCACCCGTTTGTTTTTCTGGCACAAAGCCACAGCTGAATTGACATCAGTTTGAAGTGTTTTAAAAATCAAAGGCAAAGGGACGGTGAGCGGGTGAAACAGTATAAAGAGTTTCAATGAGGCCTTCACATACAGCCGCACGAGGACAAAGTTGTAGCAACACACTCACTAATGTATTATCAAGGCTGCATGTCAGATCTAGATGTTTGAGTGGAAAAGGATTCTTGCACTTATTTGCCCTTAAGCAAGGCATCAAGTCTCTCTGGAATTTAGAGATACATCTAAACAATTAATGTTATTTAAAACATCCTTTTAAGCAGCACAACAAATGAAATATAACATTTTATCCCCATAATCAATAAAATAATGTAATATAATGCCTAATAATAAAATCATGATAGTTTCGTCCTACTGTGAGAGATGGGGTGTTAGAAGCTTCAGACCCAGCACCTTTGGTTTTGGTTCAGGACCAACTTATCTCTTTTTTTCTCAGTTGTCTGACTCCTCCCCAGCCTTCCTCCTGTTTGTCATGCTGTCACTTTCTTTCCAATGGCACAGGCTGACCTTGTGCACAAATCGTGCACAGTGGTGTGAGTTGTATGGATCTGTGTTAATGTATATGCGTTACTGGATTTCTTTCCCAGCTCTATTTGAAAGCGGTCCACTCTGAACCAGATTCCACCTGAGACAACACACGTGATTGACTGATCTGTTTAGATTAACGCGAGGCATCACACTGACAGTTGATGTGCACGTGTGTGTCTGGCATGTTTCTTATATCATGCTGTGTCTGTGTACATTCAGCCCTACTTACCTGTCGATCTTCTTCGTTTCTGAAAATGCTGATTCACTTTTCAGTCTCTGTTTCCCAAATAGGCCATAAGCAAAGAGTCATAGTGAAATAATGGCTTCCCTGCCTAAACTAGCCCCCACCACCATCCACTGTCACCCCACCCACATGCAGAAAAGGGGAAAACGAGAGTAGAATATTGAACTTACTCGTGTGTGTGTGTGTCTGTGTGTTGTAAAGAGCAGTGCCATGGCAACAGCTCTCTGTGGAGTATAAAGCTGGTGGGTGGCACTTGGCTCAGGCTCGAAACTATGCGTGCATGTGTGTGCGCATGCATGTATGTGCTCCCTTTCACTTTGCAGTTCCCGTTGGGGTGTATTGAAATCATGTCAGGGGGACCCCTGCAGAGCACCACAATGTACTGTTAGTAATTAGAATCCCTTACTGTAGCTCAATGCTCTCAAAATAAGCAGCGGTCTGAAGTTTTTTGTGGTTTGGCGTAAACAGCATTGTTTTCATCAACAGTCTCTACAAAACGACTACAACACTAAGAAGATGTGTCTTTCTGAAATTTTGACCACCTTTTTTCTCATATGGCCTCAGTCATAATCATTAGAACATCCAGATTGATATTTAGATTTGAGTGTCACACATTAAAGAACTCAAAGTTTGTTGGCAGCCTAGACTTCAACTCCTCACCTCAGTTGGAAATCATCAGCTTTCAAATCTGAGGCTTTTGTAGTTGTACAGTGACGTGTGATACAACCTCAAAAGCTCTTTGTAGCACTCGCAGTGTCAGCTCACAGCAGTTTTTTTTGCCCAGGAGGTGGAAAAATAGTTATGATACTTTATGGGGCGTGTTATAAAATAATTTCTTGATGTTTCTCTAACCATGCTTTTATCTCTTTGCAAAAGATTCATGTAAAAAAAAGGACTTAGTATTTAGAGAATATATCAAATCTCAACCTGAGCTGTTCTGGTTGGTTTTAGGATATAGTCAGTGCATATTGAGGACTGTTCCTCAGACAGTGTTGTCTACACAGTCACATCAGAAAACACCCATCTTCTTATAATAAAATCCTGCGTCTGTGTCATGATTTTTGTCGGAACAGTTACAGTAATGTGGATTAAAAAGATCCAGATACATCTCGCTCTCTGATCTCTGCATCCATTCATCTTTTACTGATATTAATTGCTGCAGGGCTAGCTGTCATCTTTGTCTCTGTGAAGCAGGGGATCTATTAAAGAAGGGTGTCCTTTCAAAGTTAAAGCTAAATAGCTGACTAATGGGTCGGCCCTGTCATCCTGCTTCTTTTCACTGTGCCTCTTCATCCTCTGTGTATGCCTGTCTCCTGCATCCGCTTTCTGATATACAGTGTTACTGCACTGTGTACTGACACACCCAGGCTGTCACATTCACTCACTGTCTTTCTCACTCTTTCTGTTTCTGTCCAGGAGGAGCAGAACAGAGGGAAGCCAAACTGGGAACACCTAAATGAAGACCTGCATGTCCTAATCACAGTGGAAGACACACAGAACAGAGCTGAGATCAAGATGAGGAGAGCAGTAGAAGAAGTCAAGAAACTTCTTGTACCAGCTGTGAGTACATGATATCTTACATGAACTGTACATCAGTGATGCAGCGGTAGCAGCTTTTAGCTTCACCTTTTCAGTAGCAGAAGAAATGTGAAAGACAAGGTTTAGCTGTTTTTCTGGTGCAAAGAGAACCTTTATTGTTATAATTGTCCTACATATGGCACACCACATTTACCCCACTGTTAGCATCCTGTTTACCTCCATATATAGACAAAAGGAACAGGCCGACTGTACCTCCAGTTGAGTGGAAAAACATAGTTAGCTGCACACACCTCCTGTGACCGCCACATTTCATCTCCGCCTCCCCTCTGGCTATGCTTCCTGTGCCACTGGTGATAGCTGCTGATGGCTCTGTTGGCATGGACTTTGTGTTTGTGCTGTAACTGTGGTGACCAGGTGGACAGAGCAGCTGAAGGCTCCGGGTTGGCATCAGGTCACAATATACAGGGCTTGGTGGTAAATCGACTTGGGACTTGGCCAAACATACAAGGTTAAAGGAAGTTGGAAGTATTTCTTAAAATTGAACCTTGTTTGGATGCAAACCTTCATGTTTCTTTCTGTTTATGTAAACTGTTTATAATTGGTTTGGCATTTAGATGTTTGTATCTTGGGAGATACATTCATAAAGGCATTACTTTTGTTATTTTTTAACTCGTGCATCTAATTTTTCTTTTATTTCTTTTTGTCTCAGTTGGGCATTATTCTGAGTGTGAAAGCACATAAATTCAGATCTTTTTGATCTTGTCTTGTTTGCTTGATTATTTCTTCAGTAACTTCATATTTGTTGGTATTTTAAAGTTCAGGAATCTTTAAAATATCTCAAGCACACAAAGAGAAAGTTGATACACTTACATATGCGCATGTACACAAATACATCTTTGTGCACGCAATTAGTTGGGAATAAAACCATGTGTAGAAGCAGTGTTCAGAACAATCATCTAGAATGAGTCACTGTTCACACATATACTGACACTTGCTGTCCCTTTTAAGTCTGTGACAGTTTTCTTTACAGCTAAAACTCATTTGAAGAAAGTGGCACAAAAATAGCATCTTTGCTTTTCTAGAAATCTCTCTGCATGTTGTGTCGTAACAAGTACATCAAAGATGGTGTGATGATTCATTACCTGAACCACTGGGTGGGTTAAAGAGAAGCTCTTTCATTTCTTAGACACCAAAAATGTGTCACCTTTTTTCTAAGACACTAAAGAAGTTTCTCCTTCCTAAAGAAATGGTTTGTTTTCTTTGAAATTTATCTCTCAATCGTTGGTGTATTATTTAGAAAAGACTGCACGCAATCCTGATAGAATAACCAGATTATAAATGCCAGTCATTGTCCCATTGTCAACAACTTACTTCAGCCACTATTAAAAGAAAAGGAAACAGTTTCATTATTATGGTGTTAGCTCCATTTTCATATTTGCATTTTAATCATCTTCGTGGAACTGAAGCAGGTTTAACCACTTCGAACCTCTTCAAAGCAATCACATTTTCCACAAATACAATATTCCATTTAGCAAGGACCATTTTCAGCTGACATTTCTCTTTATTTTACAGTTCATATTTTGTGTTGATGAGGATAATAAACCTTGAGCTTTGCAGATGTTCTACTCAGAGCTCCTAACTGTTGTCGCTCACTCACCTTAGCCACACTGAGCTGAAATATCGGTGGAAGGGATGATTAATGTCAGCGTGACAAAACTCCTCAGTGTTTTGGTTGGTGAATTATCTACACATTAACATTTTTTCCTGTCATTACGTGAACAGGCATCCATACATGTCATAAGTGGGTTTTTTATTGCCTGGCAGTAATGGGTTTTATCATGCTAAACTCGATTGAATTAAAGTATGGAACTGCCAGGTGCACACTGTTCTAATGAAGACAATTTCATTCATGTTTTACAGCACAAAATTGCCTTTATTAAACTACACACAAGCCAAAATGAGGAAATGTTTTTTGTTGTTATGGAAGAGGCCCCACCTGCACACGTGAAGCAAAGGAGGAGGATTTTGTGATAAGCAGGAATTTGTTTGTGCAACTCATGTTCTAAATAGAAGGTTAAGTTTTATTATGTTTATAACAAATAACAAAATTGACTAAACTGGGAGTTTAGATCAGAAAACAAGATTACATTTTTCATATTTTCCAAAAGCTAAAACCAACAAAAGTGTGACCTCAGAACTTTACTGGACTAATTACTCAGACACCATGTGTGTAAAATGTACTCTTGTGTATTATAACAAATATTGAGCCCCATTATTGGGATTTTTCTCTTATTGTAAAGAAGACCAGACAAAAATTGTATTTGTAGGAATATCTAAAAACACAACTGTTTGTTCCAAATTTTGCTTTTTAGCTCCATAGTTTAGTGAACTCTTCAACTTTTTGTGAACTGGGAGCTGTGAAACATTTTGAGGTGAAAGCCAGAAAAAAGTGAGATGGGTGGGAGAGCTTGATTGAGCTACTCTTTCAAGTGTGGATTTATTCAGCTGATCCTGCCCTATTACACACATATACTAGCACACAGACACACACATACACAAACACAAAACCCAAAAAAAGCTTCCATGTGCGTGCGCACACACACACTATTTAAACGTTCCGCTCATCCCTTGAGTCCTTCGTTAAGGCCCTCAAACCGAGCTGGCGGCAGAGCCTCACTGCACTTTAGGTAACCTCCACTCAGAGAGCAGCGGCGTATGCATAAATCCTAAATGCCCCCACTCCACTTCTCCTCTCTTGTCCCTTGAAGTGCTAGAGAGCAAAATAATAATTGGCCTGTAGACAGAGATTTTCCCATGATTGATGGAAGACCTTCACCAAGTGTGAAAGAGGCAGAAATGCTCATCTACCAAAGTTGGATTGGATGAATCCCCAGCTGACTCGTCCAAATAAACATACACATGTTAAATCCAGCTGCATCTGATTAACCTCCATATGTTATTAATGATCTCATTCTACCCTTTGTTTACTATTCTAAACAAAGCCTGGGTAGTAATTGTCCTGAAATTGTTACTTTTTTGTAGTTTTGTTTGTGGACAGATGCAATAAAAACATATCAGATGACAGTTATACAATTGGGATATGCACTGTGTTCTATTGCAAATGACATTAAAATATTACACAGACTAAATCCTGGAATCTAAACATAATGACTTCCACCCTTCCAGAATATATTAAGTGAAGCAGTTGGCTGCGTTTAATCCTATAACACTTTCACGCGTGCAGACTCCCACACAGAGCACCCAAAAGAAGGAAATATCTCAAAGGAGAGCAGCACACAGAAAGTGCAGGGGCACTGTGGTCCTGGTGAGGCAGATGCCCCCCCGTCGAATGAAACTGTCATCACTGAGAACAAAGTGAGCATGCTAGCAGTTTGGGCAGACAGGAGCCTGGAGCACTAATCTCCATTTGTGGAAACCCAGTCCGGCATAATGAGTCCAGCACGCTGTTCCCTGTCATGCCCTCAACCTGCCACACTGTCCACTTTATCTTTTTATTACCCTTTTCATTGAGATCTGTTTCAAACTTGTTCTTATGTAGTTCTAGTCAAAAAATTAAAACTTAAGAGGGTTTTTTCATTCTTTTTTTTTCTAATGATTTAGTAATACGTGGCTGTACAACTCTCCATCAGTTGTCAGGGTTGGATTTTCTTTCTGTCCCTTGTTCTCTGGAGTCTTCTCCTCCCAGCCCCTTTATTAGGTCTCCCTTTTGCCATAGACCACCTTTGAGAGAAAGGATAAAGTGGATAGTGTTTTTGTCAAAGGCAGACAGATGGACCTTAATGGATGCCAAGCTTGGCTATCTATGGGGTGTTGTGTCTGTACTCACTAGTTTGCATCCGGCTTGGCAGAGTACACATAGGCAACGCCATCAGAAGCGCTCCGTCTGGGGAGGCAGGGAGAGAAGATGATGTAGAATTGATTTAAACAGTGGAAGTCTGTTCTAGGCCACAGTGTACTGACTTCACAATCAGTAAACACTTCTTTTTGTTCTTTTCTTTCAAGCTTTTATTCCCTCCTTCTTTCTCTCTCCGTCAGCAGCGTATGACAAATGAGTACAAAACACCATCTGGCTGTACCCATCCATGTGTGCCTCTCCAATTAATGATGTTTATTGTCTATTAGACTTACCTATCACTACCATTCTCATCTGATTTACTCTTAATCTACTTCCCCTCCTTGCGTTCTCAGTCATGCATGATATCCAGTGTTCATGATCAGATGATCACATTTTAGTTTTAATAAATGGTTCAAGATGTTGTAAAAGTATATATAATTTTGAACCGTGTGGTCATACAGTGCTGGAGATTTTGCATCTTTGGTTGACGGAAGTGAATAGAAAGGCATTCCAGCCAGGTGCAAGGTTTGCTGTAAAACTGTAGTGTAAAAATGACAAACACTTTTTAACATGAGAAAAGAGCTGCTTGTTGAATTTAATGTCTGCATGTAAATATGATAAAAGACAACAAAAACATTCTCTCTTAGTGCTCTAACCAGTTTATGCAGGCTTGTGAGCCTTGCAGGCAGATTGTGGGTTGTTGGTTTAAGTCAACTTGACAGCTTTTCTTTCCCCATAGGCTGTTATTACCTTCATCAGGCTAATGAAGGAGCTGGACTGGATCATATTAACCTCCTGATCTCCACCTCCCAGGACACCATTTACAACAGGCTGGACTGCACCATTCGCTGCTCCCGTTTTATATATATAAATGTGTGTGTGTGTGTAAAAGGGAGAGAATGAGAGTGAATGTTACGCCTGTCCCACCTGCACATAGACATCAGATCTCCCACCTGAATGTTAATCATCTTCTTAATTGACTTCCTTGACTTTTTGACCTCTACTTGATACAGCAAGAATGCATTAGTTAGCTCCTCCCCCAGTGCTGTGAGGGTATTTTCTTGTTTCCATGTGTAGTCCTTTTAACTGCATTCTCTCTTAAACAGTACAGGATCTAGCCTGAGGACTTGGTGATCATTAAGCTTCTAGCTGTGATTGTTTTTGTCCTTTCTTTTCATCGTTTCTCATTTTCATTTTCAGCCCTCATTGTCTTTAATCACTTATCTTGCCTTTTCATTCTGTCAGCTAAAATATTTGAGACATTTACTTTGCCAGCTCCTACTGAGAGCTTGTAGGCAGGACAGCAGTTCAAAGAAAACAACAAAAAAAACTGTCACATCCCTTCTGGTCGATATTCAAGATAGGATAAATGAATAATTCGACACGATTACTTCCACTGTCGGACCTCTAGAAACAGCCGGGGATTTTACTTTTGCCAACAAGAAATGCTTTAGCATGTCTTGGATTAAGTTGGTTTGTGAGAACTGATCATGAAAAACACATTCACTCTAGTATGCACACTTTGACATCTATACTGTTTATTTCTGTCCTCAGACTTTTTCTTTGTCTTTCTCCTTCTTTCGGTTTTTGCTGTTGCTGTCACTGTTTTGCATGTGTTTCTCTCACCCAGTTTGCTGTTCTTTCTCCTTACGGGTGATTGAAGGGACAAGGCATTCACTGCTCTCCTGTAAAACTCCATCTGTAGTGGCCTAAAGGTGACCTCATCCTGTTAACCAACCACATGTAAAAAATCATTCAAGAGGCTTGACATGTTTGCTTCTGCTACACCAGTCACACCCAAAAGAATTTAAAAATATGTCCTTTTTTCACAAGAACCAGCATGGTAGGAGCATTTTCTTACGGCATTCAATAACTAGTGAGCTTCTGTCTTGTATGCCAGGGGACCTGGCCTTCTCTACTCGCACCCCAAAGGGTGTCTCCCCTGCTGCCCCTCCGTTCTACATCTCCATCTGGCCATCCCTTCTCATCTTCAGCTTTGTGGTTCTCCTGAGGGGTAGACAGGTGGTTCTGACCCTAAAAAAGGAGTAATCCTATAGGGAACAACCTGCCTGATCCTGCCCACCTTTCCTTTCTCTTGTCCTCCTCTTAAATTAGTGGCTTGAAAAACTATAAGACAGACAGACTCCCTTGAAACAGAAAGAGTACTGAGAACACTTGTGATAAGGTACAGGTGCAGGGTGTTTTTTCACAATAATTCCTTTTAATTGTAATATTCTTTGTCAGACTGGTCTTGTAATTGCCAGACTGATTGGATTTATTGCAACTCCATTAAAAGGGTAAAAGTTAGAGCAGCTTATGAGATCACATTTTTATAGGCTTCGCAGATTGTTTCTTAACAGATTTATTGCTTCAACCTCCCTCTTAGGCAGTTTCCCCCCATATGTACCTGACAACCATTATAGTGATCATCTGAAGTACATTGTCATCCTATACTGAGGCTTGTGAAGAACACTTTGAGCCCCATATCTATGTCAGCTTTAAAGAACAAAGCACACGATGTAAAGGCCGATCTACCCTTCAGATATGATTTAGCTTACTCTCCATCTCTGCTGCCAGTTTTTCTACATTGGGTGTATTAGAATCTTGCATGTCCATCTACCCTGGAGATGGTGAACTGTTAGCACACAGTGACTTAAGACCAAGAATTACAGCTGTGTGACTTTGAATTCCACTGTCCCTTGTTTTCCCCTTCATTGTTAATCTCCTCACGAAGTCAGCCACAGGAAATTGTGAAAATTCAAGACAGGGAGACGATTCTGATTGCAGAAACATTGGTGTTATGTTTGATCTTTTCTTCCACCCATGGGGTAGAGAAATAGCCAGCTTAGCAGCCTGCATATGTACGTACCTTTATTCAAATCACAGGGTTTGATGAACGAATTAGAGGTCAAAGAGAAATTACGCTTGTGTTATTTGATAACATGCATAATCTAAAACTAATAGACCAACAAGTGTCACTGCTCTGAATTAGCTGAATACATGGGATACGTGGTTCTTTGTGATGTTTTTTGATCCATGATCTTTACCTGATTCTCCTCATGTCCTAGTTTGACGTTTTCTACAGCATGTTCTCTTGTTGCGCTAATCCTGCTACTAATCTTTGACATTAATTCTCATCATAATGAGGCTGTAACTCCTTCCTCTTCAGTTTCATTCATTCAGGTTTGAACTTGGCTACAGTCCCCAGTGAAGGTGCATTCTATGTACACAGAACCTCTGCACCATGTGCAAAATTGCCTTGCCCACTTGTGTTGTCCTTTTAATTTAAGTTTGCACTTATACTCCTCAGTCCCAGACCACTCAGATCCCCTCACATAATTGTAAAATAACTACCTGCTTAATCCACGTGGTTGTGTTTGAGCCCTTCAGGGGCGATTGAAGTGCCCTAATACACTACACAGCAAAAGAGGACTGGTAACAAGGCTGGCTTAGAGACCTGGACATTTTTAATCTGCCCCTGTCCTCCAGTGGAGAGGAGAGGGACCCTGCGGGCCCCTGGCCAATCTTTCCTTCTCTTTGAAGGTTCCCTTAATCCCTTTACAGAGAGAGGCACGGAAATGCAAAAGTGTGCAAACTCCTGTGGGTTGATTACAAGAGACTCAGGACTGTATGCTTCTATAATCTGAAACCTGATCGAACCCCAGCTCATCATCTCTCTGCCACTTTTGTTTCTTTGTCTAACATGTGCAACCCCTCTGAACATCCAGAGGGTCCATACTGTGGCTAAGGTCCAACATCTGTAAAGAAGGAACACACACAGGGCTTTCATCTTTCCTTCTCCAGTGACAGTGTGTCTCTGTGTTAGGCAGGAAAATAGGATTGTGTAGAGCTCAGCGTAGAGGAAGCCCAGAGGCTGCCCATCAAATACAGCAAATACAACCTGGAATGCCTCAGTTTGTCACCCATCGCTCAAGTTGTTTCAAACTCACTCACCCAGCCAGCTCTGGACTGATGGCTTTCTCTGCCTCATACATTGTGTCTCAAGTGTGGAAGCATCTTACTATTTCTTTTTTATCCACTGTTTATTTTCTCCTTTTTCTTTCACATTGCTTTCACCATCGATGGTTATGTTTGTCTTGCGTCGTCCATCTTTTGGTTGACTGGTTGTTCCTCTGGGAAAACGATTCAGTAATTTCCACGTACTTTTGATGTCATCCAAACATCCAAATAAAGGAAAAACACAGCATTGTCTCATATGATGCCTTTGTTGATGTGTTTTGCAGCAAATCAGTTGTAATAATAATAATAATAATAATAATAATAATCTTTAATTAGAGAATTCAGACTAAGATTTATGTAAATGAGCTACAATTCAAGACCCTAATTTACCTTATTGGGAGTCTAAATCTGGACTGTGTTAGAAAACCTGATGAATGAGACGAGAATGTTATCTTTGTGGGTTGTATGAAGCCATTCAACTTGACACTTATGAAAACATTTCAGAAATAGATCTTGGGCTTGCTCACGTGCACATACACCAAAAGGTTTAAATTCTCACCTTGCAAGAGATTCTCAAATCTCTGTTTTATAAGAAGGTTTCAGTCATCAGCTCTGAGTTGGGATCTCTGAATCTGATGCAAATCCCCTTGCAGCATTTAAACCTCCCAAATCATCCCTGGCCAAATCCCTTCAAGATATTCCCTGCTCGATTGGATGGCATTAAAGGATCGCAGCGACAGAACAATACAGTGTCTGCCAGTGTGGCAGAATGAGGAATAAGGTTGTGTAGTGAGAGGAGTGCAGAAAGAGAAAAAAGGAATAAAAGAAGATATGATAGAATTTGTAAGTGCAATTTGGGAATGTTGGGGAAGTAAAAAGAAGATGGAATTTAATCTTTAGACAGGAAAATGGTGATGATGCTGATGAACGAGCAAGAAATAGTTCAAATTGAGCTGTACAAAATGAGGATGTTATCAGACACAGTCAGACACACTTCATCTGCTCCTCAAAACCACTGAAGCTTAATCCAGTTTTAATTTACCTAACAATGCTTTTAATCTGTAAAAATAAATACATTCTCAGTTGTTTACAGAGTAAAAGCCAGATTTGAAAAAAAAAAAAAATCAGTCAAAACTTCTTTCCAAATCTTTCTTATTGAAAAAGTCTTTTGATGGGTGAGAAAAACAGATTTTTTTTCTTTTGGTTTTTCAGAGAGCAGTCAGCTGGTTAAAAAAACATTTTCTTTTCTGCTCTTTTTTCTTCCTCCTGTTGGTGGCACTGAGTCTGTGTATAAGTCTGTCAGCAGATATTGATGGGGGTAGCACACAGCACCAAGGCTGCCCACTTCACTCTTCTTCTGCACAATAAAAAGCTGTTATAAGCCCCATAGATCTCGGATCTATTGCCAGTTTCAGGGCAAAAACTATGTCTGCCACCCATACATTGCACATTTGTAATGACCCCAGAGACGTTGTGGGAGTGAACTATGCTCTACCAATTAAATTAATACTTCTGTGGAACATACTGCCTTACATACTAAGCAACCACTAGACTGAAAAGACCCAGACATTTTAGTCTGAGGCATTTGCACTTGTGAGCTTGCTTATGGTGCAGAAATGGAGGTATTAAAGGAACAGTCCTTTGCACACTTCATAATCTGCCACTCTGTGCTGTACCTCAGTAAGCTGCATGACTGGCAGTAATGGGGCGGAGCAGCCATGATATGTTTGTAATAATCTGACTGGAGTCAAGTTCACGTCTATGCTAATGAACTAGCGTGTTGTTGGTTTTGCATGACTAATGGCGCACACTGCTAACGGAGCTGTCTGGAAGTAAGAAAGGAAGAAGAGGCAAACTAAATAGGCTTTACGTAAGTGCTGTGAAGGTATAAGACAAGCAAGAGAGGAGAGTTTCTGGAGATTGTTTTGTTAGTCATTGGTGAAAACGAAAATCCGGTTGAGGCCTGATTCCCTTGGCCAATATGTTCACAAAAGCTAAAGCCGTGACTGAAAAAATAAAATTGCTTTTGAAAATACAGCTGTGATTTTTGGGAGTAGAGATAAGGCGCTTAGTTTAGCACATTTTAAATTTACTATTTATGGTAGAGAACAGGAAAACTGACACATTTGTTGACATGTTTTATTCTTGTCTTTCTGTTTGTTTTACTTCTCTGTTATGCTTAAAAAATAAACTGGTTTTTATTTGATTTGATTTCCAGATTTGTTTGAGCAGTTGCTGGATTTATGGTCTTGTCTATAAAAACATCAGAATCAAGTTTGTTGCACATGTTTTTATTTCTTTCTGGATCCGTATTCCAAGTTTGCTTTAGTCACTTGGATTGATTAAGCTTCTTGCAAGTTATTTATTTAGTGTAGACATGTTTTGGAGTTTGCAACAAGTACTCATTCCTTCCTCCCTCCTCTCTAACCCTCCACTTGTGGAGAGTGTGGAACCAGTGATAAGTCATCCTGGCAGCTTGGCAGGAATAATCATTTCCCTCCAGATGTTGAATTTTGGGAAAGAACCAAAAGGGAGTGAAGACTGGGAGGGGAACATTTGCTCTACCAGTTCCACCCCTTGTACATGAAGTCATCTACTTCTCCCTCCCCACGGTTCCCAGTTTCACCTCCTCCACAGCGCTCAGCTGAATCTCTCCCCTCCCTTCTCATGCTCAGCTGTACACGTACAGCCTCACTGTATCCCAGGTGGCAGCCAGGGCAGGCTGTGTTTACTGCTGAGGTAATTGGAGTAGTTTGGAGAGTCTGACCCTGGCCCTGCTACGGCCTAAGATATGCGCGCGCGCGCGTGTGTGTATGTTCGCATGCGTGTGTATGGCTGCTTGTGATGACTGCCAGCTAGAGAAGGAAAGCAGGCCTTAGCCAGTGTCAGCCCACTAGGGAATAGACAAATTGGCTTTCCCTATGCTGTCTGTCTTTTCTTGTCTTCTATTCTTCAGCTATCCCTTTTTTTCTTTCTCTTCATCTCTCCTCCAACTCAGATGATTGTTCATGCTTTCTTTTGTACTTGCGGCATTTTCCTTCCTCTAGATTCTTTTGTTCCACGTCTTTATGTTTCTCTTTTTGCTCATCATCTTTCTGAGCCTAGCTGTTAGCTGAGCTGCAGAGACAGTGATTCGTGCCAGATATTTGCTAAAATTCCTTTAACATTGCAGCCATAAAGCAAGAACAAATTCATTTTATCCAGCCCGGTCTCTTGATTTATTTATCTGAGTCAGTTTGGCTATGCAAAGTCAAAGGGAGAGTAAGGGTTCAGACAAGCACTCACTCATCTGTTTCCTATTGTCATTCAAACATCTATTCACAATAAAGCATTAAACAGAAGCCCTATTGTTTTTTATAATTGATATTAGTGACAGTCTGGATTCATCTAACATACTGACAAAAGTGTGGGTCAGAAGAGTGAAGCATGGCAGGGATTTTACATGCATCAGGTGACATCATCGCAGGGTTTTCAGGTAGGCAGTAGGACATGGCTCACCTACTTTAGCTCATCACACTCTCATCTCCTTTCTCTTCCCTTCCCATTTTCTCTCCGTCCCCTCATCCCTCTGTCTTGCTTGTCGCTGATAGCTTTTACCGCTCTGCTGATTTCACAAATAGGCCTCATTGATTGAATCAGATTCTTGTGGATAGAGCAGCTTTATTGAGTGACTTTTTCACTGATGGACAGCAGCGTGAGGGGGTGTATGTTTGTCACACGCACACACATCCATGTGTGAATGTTGGGGATAAGGGAAAACTTCCTCCCTTCATTTTTTTCGTTCTCTAATCCTGCAGCCATCCCTCTCTAGGGTATCCCAGCAGTTAGATCATCACAAACACATTTGCTCACACTCATGATCTTAGTGATGCCTTTCTCTGAGTGAATCTTTTACTACGGCTTGTGCACGCTCACTGAGGAATCTGTTAATTGTGACAGCTCCCCGAGCAGGGTAACATCAAACAGTTAGCTGTACACTCTGACACCGTTGATCAGTCATTCACGTTATGCATCTATTGTAGAAAGCTGGCTTGATGTACCAGGAGCAACAAATAAAGTCAGTATCATCAGCAGCATCTTTTTTTAACTTCAATTTCCTCCTTTCATTTGTTTGAAATCTGCCATCTTTGTTGTGTGGCCCTAACTGCAGTGCTGAAATCACCATTGCTCCAAATAAAGAAAAAAAAGAGGAAATATTTCTTTAAAATGTCAAATTTCATCCAGTAAAATGAGTTTGTTTCAGATGTAACAGTGATGATCTGTTGGGGTTTGGTGGCCTTAACTAACAAACTGTGTTAGTGAGAAGATGGAGCTACATTATCTGTCCCCCATCGAGAATACGCACATTTCACACACACCAGCACACAGCTACTGCATCTGTGCTCATCCTCGCTTCCTGCCCTCTATTTTTTCTCTCCACTCTCAACAGGCAGCATTCCACCTTCACAGAGTGGGATGAATTGTGGCACCCTCTTCCCCTGTGCCCGTTTAACCCCCACCACCCTGCAGATCTATCATAATACAGTGTACATAAACACACACAAGCAGCTCTGACATTCATCCAGTGTTCATTTGTCCTGATCTGCAGCCTGCTACTGAGCAACTCCTGAAATATGTCCATCCATATATTATCTTTACCTGTTTGTCCTGTTCTGGGCTGTTTTCCAGGGTCAGACAGGTCACCAGTCCATCTCAGGGCCCAACTCTCAGAAATCCTCTGTTCCGACTTTTAACAGCAAACCTTCAAATCCTAAAACTGTTAGTTGATATTTGATGCGGCCAAATTGTGCCACAGATGCACTCAAGAAGTCAGCCTACTGCTCATCGAAGAGACGAGCAATTTTCTGAGTCATTGTTGAGCAGAAAGCGTGTGTGTGTACAGAAACAACAAATCTCTTTTCAGAAGTTTCAAAATTGAAAATGACAAAGATAAATGCCAGATGGACTTTAGTCATCAAAAACTAGCAAAGCAATCTTTTAACCTTTGGATGTAACAAACAGCCCTGTTCAGATTTTGTATGATAACTGTTTATTATTTGTTGTTTCATCCCACTTTGAAAGAACTGACAGTTTCTGGAGAAACTTGTACAAATGAATACATTCTTTTCACTTATGAAAGTTATTAATAAGTTAAAAATACTAAATTTTTAGTAATGAAGGTGGTTAGTGTGAAAACAACTGAACAAGTTCAAAAAATGAAAGAAGCAGATTGTGAGAAAACATTTGAATTAATGTGTTATTACACTTCCTTATGTGCAATAGACAGTCGTGGTTGTTTTTGGCAACGTGTTAAAGAACGTTACAGACTCATGTTTTCACTATCCACCACCGAAAGTTGTTTTTTTTTTTTTTTATTCATTTACATTTTTTATGCATTTGCATCTTGTTGTGAATGACCTATTTGATATTTAGTCATTAAGACTAAAGTTTGTTGAACTGGAAGTTTAAAAGCTGGAAATTCTGGTAAAGATCCAGATCTTTTCTTTATAACTACAAGACAGAGCTTTTACTGAGGACCTTGTTTTACCTCAGGGATGTTATTGACGATTTCAAATTACCAGAAAACATGTCAATTGTGTTTGTTGCGTCCATAATACACGTCTTTATAATCACTTGGCAGTGTCAACTCAAATTTGCTGTTACTTTTCCATTTAAGCCTTGTAGTAAAAGAAAATAGAGGAATGGTGCATTAAAGATGGCGAAAAGAGTGAATTTTCATTCCTTGTTAATTGGTGGCTCAGTGATATGCTACACACACACACACACACACACACAGCTGAATACAGTGATTTCTCTAGAGACGATTCCTTATATTTAGTGAAGGGAGACTAGCCTCTGCCACTTACTTTCTTGCTTAACCTCAGTCTTTCTCTTCCTCTCTGTCTGTGTTGAAAAGGAGTCTCGGGGGAAGACTTAACTTTGAGCACTTATTTTATTCCTCTCTCTCTCCTCACTTCTATATCACGTCTTTCCTTATTGTTCTTTGAATAGAGCTACAGACAGTTATTGACCTATGAATTTGTTAAAGATTCAGACTCCTGCTCATCGACTGAATAGAGAAACTTTCAGTTTCATTCTTATATGAATATAGTGTGTGTGTGTGTGTGTGTGTGTGTGTGTGTGTGTGTGTGTGTGTGTGTGTGTGTGTGGGTTTGTATTTCTGACCTCCTGGGGACCCGTTTCCTGACTTTTACTATCTTTCTGGGGTCCGAGGGTTCTTGTGGGGACCGAAGCCTGGTCCCCATGAGGGGGACTCCCCTTTTTAGGGTTAGGGGTTAGGTTTAGGGTTAGGTTTATAGGTATGGTGTGAATAGAGTTTTAGTTAGTCTTAGGGCTGTTATAGATCAGTAATGGTTAAGGTTAGGAAAAGGGTTTGGGTTAGGTATAAATCTAGTTACTAAAATCAATGGAAGTCAATGGACGGTCCCCATAAGGATAACAAAACACACTTGTGGGTGTGTGTGTGTGTGTGTGTGTGTGTGTGTGTGTGTGTGTGTTGTCTCTCAGACCTCCTGAGGACCAGTTTCCTGACTTTTACTATCTTTCTGGGGTCCGAGGGGTCTTGTGGGGACCGAAGCCTGGTCCCCCTGAGGGGGACTCCCCTTTTTAGGGTTAGGGTTAGGTTTATAGGTATGGTGTGAATAGAGTTTTAGTTAGTCTTAGGGTTAGTTATAGATCAGTAATGGTTAAGGTTAGGAAAAGGGTTTGGGTTAGGTATAAATCTAGTTACTAAAATCAATGGAAGTCAATGGACGGTCCCCATAAGGATAACAAAACACACTTGTGGATAGTGTGTGTGTGTGTGTGTGTGTGTGTGTGTGTGTGTGTGTGTGTGTGTGTGTGTGTGTGTGTGTGTGTGTTTGTATTTCTGACCTCCTGGGGACCCGTTTCCTGACTTTTACTATCTTTCTGGGGTCCGAGGGTTCTTGTGGGGACCGAAGCCTGGTCCCCATGAGGGGGACTCCCCTTTTTAGGGTTAGGGGTTAGGTTTAGGGTTAGGTTTATAGGTATGGTGTGAATAGAGTTTTAGTTAGTCTTAGGGTTAGTTATAGATCAGTAATGGTTAAGGTTAGGAAAAGGGTTTGGGTTAGGTATAAATCTAGTTACTAAAATCAATGGAAGTCAATGGACGGTCCCCATAAGGATAACAAAACACACTTGTGGGTGTGTGTGTGTGTGTGTGTGTGTGTGTGTGTGTGTGTGTGTGGCTGGATTTGTGTGGAGAAATACTCAGCAAAAAAGCATAAGAGCTTTAAGTTATTGCAGCAAAAGGCATAAAATCAATAGTTCACTTTAGGTTGACCTGAGGTCAGCAAGACTTCATGCCGTCGTCTTTGCAAATAATCCACAAACAACCCAGCTTAAATATGATGTACTACCTGGAAAATCACAGGGGCTTTTTTGTTGTCATGGTTATTGAGTGTTCGGTGGCTCCAGGGGAAATAGAGTTTGGGGGTGGAAGTGGGAAGCTGAACGGGAGGGGGGGGGTAGATGGGTGCGAGTAGGAGGAGGGGTGCTATCTTAATTGCTTTCCGTGAATAATTTCAGTCCCCTAATTTGGCAATAATGACAGTGGCTGCTGCTTTTGTATTTATTTATCCAAACATTAATTGACAGGACTGACATTAGCCAGGGAGGTTATTGCGAATTTGATTGCGCACGAGGGAGCAAAGAAAATTACAGTAATTATCGTTCTGATATGGATTATGAATATTCATTCTCACACTTAATGTCTTTGTCAGCATTTTAGTAACAACAAGGCACTCTGGAATGACAACAGCACTTTAGCTTATCCCCATTTTTATTTCCCCAAATCCAGGCCAGCCAGTGTGGTGGAAAATCCCCTCACATGGAAATGATTTCATCCCAGTTTAACATTTAAACACACTGAGATGTGGTTAGACATGTCGATTATTTACCTGTTGGATTTGTGGTTGAGGTGAAGTATTTTAAAAACTTAACAAAATCTTTTCCTTGTTTTCAGGCGGAGGGAGAAGATAATTTGAAGAAGATGCAGCTAATGGAGCTCGCTATACTCAACGGGACATATAGAGACAACAACATCAAAACACGTAAGTGGACTGCAATAAAACACACACACAGTTTCACATTTTAGATTTTCACAGCATTTTTATTTTTGCAACACTCATGACTAATCTTTTCATCCATACATCAGACTTGTGTTTAATAAAATAGATTGTTTGTGTATCAACACACCATCATATTAACTTTGACTTCACACACTCCCAGCAGTTCAGGTTGTCGTTTCCATTCTGTTTGTGTCCGTCCTCATCCTCCATCCTGTTCTCTGCAGTCCAGTTCCACCAGCTTCATCCCATTTGTTCTAAACTTTAAGTCCACTGCCATCTTTCACCTGCTTATCTCTGCATGTGGGACACTGGATCAGTCATAACCTTTGACTTTTGAAGCACATAGTCCTTCACTTGTGCACATTGTGTCTGAATCCTAATTGTTTTAAATTATTATTCAAAACAATTTCAGTATGATCATGAAGTGAATTCTATCTTCTTGGATTCAGATCAACAGAATGAAGTGATTAGTTCCAGTGTTTATTTATATTATTATTTATCAGCTACTTAAATGAAAGCATCACCCACTTTCTGCTTTTACAAAGCACATCACCTGTTTGACACGCCCCTGAGGAGGCCTGTGTGTCACACCTCACAGCACCTACTAATGCAGAACCTCTTGAAAAATGTTTGTTTTCACATCCAATAGTAATTGACTGCTGACTGTGTGAAACATCAGTATCAATTTGAATGATTAACTTTAAGTTTAATCTGTTCTAATGTTGATCTGCCACATCGTACATCCAAAAGGCTCCAGATGTTTTGGTGTTTTCAGTGATGTGTGTATGGGACAGTAAAGGCAGTCAGCGGCTCCATTTCTGTTGGCATGTGTCATTTAACATATTTAGCCATTTTCATTAGATGAATGTTGCTGCTCTGGTGATTGGTGTGCTTTAAGCCTTGGAACGACCGCTGGATTTTGTGCTCATATGTTTTTGGTGTAAGGGTTGTGGGTTTTTTTGTTTGTTTGTTTTTTTGTGCTGTTGATTTTGTGATATTGATTTTGACTTTGCAGCAGACTGTCGCTTTTGTGGTTCATCATTGTGATCACTGCATGGACTAATTTTTCCTTTTGCTCTTCTCCTCTCTTCTCCACTCCTCTCTTATCCTCCCATTCACCCTTTTTTTCCAACCTGTTGTATTTTCACCTCCTTATGTTCATCTGTGATAATGATCGACCACACTACACTTTGTCTCTTGTCTTTTCTCTTTCTCTCTACTCCTGTCCTTTGCTCTCTTGCTTATGGCAGCCACCCTTGCGTTCTCTCTTGCAGCAGCGGCAGCAGCCGCGCAGGGCCCCCGTCTCATAGCAGCCCCAGCAGGTCAGGTGTTGCCTCCTCCGGCACTCCGGCCTCCGACACCAGCTGGGGCCCCCATCATGAACATCATCCGGCCTACTCAGATGGCTGCCATGCTGCCCAATGGCACCCCCACCTTGGTGCCTCCCACACCGGAAGCCGGGCTAATCTACACCACCCCTTACGACTACCCTTACGCCTTGGCACCCACCTCGCTGCTGGAGTACCCCATCGAGCACAGTGGGGTTCTAGGTAAGAGAGCCTGGGGAAGCATGGGTGCAGCAGGTACAGCGGCCAGCTTTAGCCAACCTGGACAGGAGGGCAGCTTGTTTTACCCCGGAGCTGGGGTGCTGGACGCGGCCTCCTTGAGCCACAGTCAGGACTTGTTGAAAGGTAAATATGTCGTGTCCACCTGAGGATCAGAACAGACAAACTGACAGGGTGGATGTGCTGGTAACTTTCTGTGATGAGGTGGCCAGCAGTGTGGCTCACATGGACAGTATATTAAAAAGGAAAAGGGGGATAAAAAATCCTGTGAGGGCTGAGCAGTTGAACTCTCTTTATATTCTAAACTGAGGTTATTTCACTGTTTTAGTTACACACTCTACAAACAGATGCGCTCAGGTTTACATTGCCTCTTTTCTGCAAGGTTTATAGGATAATTTGCCTCAATGCGAACTGAGGCACACTGACAGAAACACACTTTCATACATGCAGCCTGCAATCTAACCTTTTCATGCACTGGCCTGGAGGCATATTCAGTCTGGCGGCAGATCCCTTCGGATTTCTGCAGCTTTTGAAATCATTTCTCTGTGCTGTTCTCTGCAGGCAGGCCTTGATGCCTGTAGATAGTCCCTCTCTCACTCCCACTGGGGATGTTCATTAAATTCCTCCAATCTT
Organism: Pachypanchax playfairii; assembly: GCA_006937955.1. Taxonomy (NCBI): domain Eukaryota; kingdom Metazoa; phylum Chordata; class Actinopteri; order Cyprinodontiformes; family Aplocheilidae; genus Pachypanchax; species Pachypanchax playfairii. Next base: position 149,611 of record SSNP01000128.1, on the reverse strand, counting down.
TCCCTTTTTTCTTCTTTGTCCTTTCTCTCCATTGTTTTAGCTTCACCCTGTTGAACTTGAGCTCTCATACCTAACATGTCCATTAGTTTCCGTGTCAGGAAGGACAGTTAGATGTGTCAACTCTTATATTACTCTTATTCTCAGTGGTGCTTAAAGCTCAACATATCTGCTACCAAAGAAACAACTGTACACCTGTTGAATATTCTGATATGTGCAGCATATGTTGTGTTGACAAAAGTAACGCTGTTTCCCATGTGGAGCCTGAAAGTGGCTTCGTCAGTCATTGTTGAGCTTTGTGTGTGACACTGTGCTACTTTCATGTTGTCTGTGGCATCATGTAGCAGCAGCAGAGACAAGTGTGATTTTAGCTGACCTGTGTATCTTAGGTGCCTCTGGGAGACACGTGTAGAACAGACAGGGACAGCTGACTGGCTTTTCTCTCTTTAACTTGCAGGGTTACACCAGCTTAGTGCATTTTATTTACTCACACTATCGATTGGTGCCTTCAGCAACACGGAGCCTTGTGAAACATGCTCACTCTCATGCTCACACGTTCCCGTAGATCTGGCTCAGCTACTTGTGCTACTGTAACTGGGCACCATCTCCTTCACTGAGTATTTGAAAATATCAAGCCATCTGCTTCAGAGTGCTGTAGTTAGTTACATACAACACAAAGTGTCCCCTTAATATTACTAGAACAAAATCTCTACATGGACCTGCTTCCTCTGGGAAGGCTTAAGATTTTTCTGCTTAATCTCTAAACTCATCAGAGTTTAGCGTACTTGAACACACTGTGACAGGCGGTTTGTTTGTGTCATGTATATGAGGCCGTGTCAACCACTGCAGTAGGAAGAAATCCGTTGTGGCATATATAGGTGGAAAATGACAGGCTGTGCCGTCAGCGAGCAGATTGACCTGGAGAGAAATGGTGCAGGCAGCAAAGAGAAAATGAAGGCGAGCAGGAGAGGCAGGTGGTGTCTGCCACTATTCAATTACCATCAGAACTGTATTGGATTTCCCCACCTTTCAAAATAAAGAGACAAATTTCTCTCAGCGCCCCTTTGGATCCCACAGGAAGAATCACATTATTTTTCTAGACAGACCTTTAGCTGCCCCCTTTTCAAAGAGCCCCACAAAACTCTGAGCACTGTGGAATTTTACTACTTAAGTTATGCATTTTTAAAAACAAAGCAAAGCTCCAAAAGGATGTACTATGTTTTTCTACTACATTTTTGTACATGTAAAAAAGAAGCTACATGTTGTGTATATGTATATAATTCTGTATTATGTTCTGTGTATTGTATAATCCAAACATTAGAAATCTTGAAATGTGAATGTTATTTCTGTAAAAAAAAGAAAACTATGACTGTTTCTCCCTCAAAGTGAATGGTTTCTAACCTTGTGGACCTGTTACAATCTAGGTGCAATGGCTACTAAAGTGAGACGGCATGACACGCGGGTCCATCCTTACCAAAGGATTGTGACCGCTGACAGAGGTCAGTTTGGTCTCTTAGCTACACTTTACTATTGACTGATGCATTTCTATGATTATTATGCCTCACTGCCTTAGTCTGGGATCTGTATTGTCTGTCTTGTGATGTTTTTTGGTTTTCCTTTGCCCTGACCACCTTCCACCAGCTCATCAGCTAAACGGTTGAGCGTGGTGTGCACATTTTGTTTACATTTAGACTTTATGTAGTATATGTTAACGCTCAGGCAAAAGTGAGCTTAGAGATTTTGGTTCATGCAGCTGTGAAGCCAGAATTTCCAGGCCGTATTCAAGGTGCAGATTGACATTCCTCTGATGTGAAATTGGAGCCAAAAGTGGAGCAAACTCGTTCCCGTACACGATTTACCTCCTCAGTTCGTAAAACACAGGAGAAGCGGCGCGATGCTGTAAGAGACATCGCTTCAGAAGACGAGTAGCTATGCTGCGACTAGGCGCCATTTAACCACGAAATTCAAATTTATTTGGGATTTTTTTTACTTTTCTATAGAAAGCAGACGCATAGACGTTAGCAGAGGTAGCTTCCATTCTCTGCAGTGTATCAAAGCTAAATACATTTTTTGGATATTTCAGTTGTACTTGAGGTACTGTCATTTTATATTTGAACATTTTATATCAAATGTATTTATGGTTTTTGTGTATATTTATATTCTATAAAATATACTGTTAAATAAAGAGAGCGAATCAGAATCATTGATTCATCTATTTATTGCACAATCAACACTAGACTCAGTTATTATCACATGACGCTAGTTATTTTTTATCACCTTAACACTAATCACACTTTAACTTGCACTTCAGATGTGAAAAACACTAAAACTTTAGATTTTTGTTTAACTGATTTGTTCACTCTTCTTTGCTTTGGATTTTGCTGGGCAGGGGGTTGTTGGGGGGAGGGGCAGTGTGCGCTTTAATTTAACAGCAAAGCTGCCTGATTGAGGGTGTGGCTTAGCTTTTGGGATCATGATGCAACAGCGTCATGATTTGGATGAGATTAGGTGGGATCACCTTGGTGGAGGAGGGGTGGGGGGGGTGTTAGCAGCAGGGGGCACCATAAGTTTTTGCATTCATTTTATTGTTAAAATGATGTCATTCCAGTCTCTTCTTGCTGACACTAATATCCTTTCTATCTTTTTTTTCTGTTTGTTTTGTTTTTGTTTCTAACCACCTAGCCGCCACCGGCAACTAACACATGACCTTCTGACCTCTGAACTCTTCACCCAATGACGAGCCGCCCCAAGCCTGCCTGCTGATCAGTTAACTGGTAATTGCCTTTTGCTAGCCTCTCGGACGCAAGTGACAGAGAGAGACGCCTGCCCGTACAGTTACCCTAACACGTTCTGACAAAAAGATAAAAACCGACGCAGAATCTTCACTGAAACACACACGGGGGGAAAAAAACAAAACCAAGTTGTGTATTATTCATTTTTTCCCTCTGTTCATTTGTTCAGTTCCCATTTGTTCTTTTTTCTTTTTCTTCATGAATCATTTACTGGGTGGATGTGTTTGTGGTTTAAGTCACAAATCTGCACTGAATTATATAGCAATAAAGACCCCCTCCCCCACCCTCCCATCCCCTCCTGTAACTGCTCTGATTTGGTGACCTCACAAGCTTTAGTCAACATGTAAAAACCATTCGGTTTATAATAATATGATCATCCTCAAACGCCCCTCCAGCCCCTCCCTACTCTAAACATGACTTCTGGGGCGCCTACCTGCTCCCACAACCCCTCAAACACCCACCCACTGTGAGAGAAAAAGAAATGGAAGGAAAGGGAACATCCACTTGCATTAACTTGTTTAATTTCTGTCATTTTTCACATGTATTTCATTTGAGCTCTGTGTTGTAATTATGAGCTGACACATTCTGGGTGTGCCCCTCTAAACAGCTTCCTGTCTGTTTTTTTTTGTTGTTTTTTTAAAGCATGGCTGAAATGATTGCAGAAGGAGCTTTTTATGATTTGTGTTTTATTTTTTCCTTCTGTCTTGATTTTTTTTCCTCTGAAGTCATTTTCTCCACATTATTTACTTTATTTTTTGTTTGGATGTAACTAATTAGCTTCAGGAGCTAAAACAAAGCAGGTGGTTATCTCTGAAAGTCAGAACACCGTGCAGCGGTTGAGGCAGGCTGCAGAGACTAAAACCCAGAAAGCAAGATGGGACGCTCACCGTTTGGGCTGATGGGTCCGTGTGTGTGCGCGTGCATGTGTGTGTGTGTGTTTTAAATAATACTACAATAAAAGTAGGGTGTGCTGAGGCTTCGGGGACACGGCGACAGTGCTTATTAGCCACTGACCATTGCTACCCCCCAATCCATCCACACTACATCCACTATCCAGTGCCTGATGTATTTAGACAAATATCTCAATGAGTTAGCTGAGCTGTGATCACAAAGACGATAAAAGTGTTGTGTGCATTTAGCCAAAGGGTTTCCAGTGAATTATATATCTGCTATTATGCATTATGTCTCACAGAGGGCTCTGTGGTTTGGAGGTTTGGAAGAGTGTGAACTTTTGGTGCCTGTCTTCAGCTGGAACAGACAGCCAGTCAGTTAGAGTTTCTTTTTTTTTCTTCTTTTTTTTACCCTTTACTGCTCAGTTTCTTCAGTTTAACACAAACAATTAACACTAAAACTACTATAAACTACTAAATTATCACATCTCTAGGTTGAAGTTGTGCACAGAAAGATTTTTATCTGTATTGAGTTCTTTTATCAGCCGCATCAACAAGTAAGATTTTATTTCTTCATTTTTCCATGTTTTTTTCTTTTTTGTTTGTTTGTTTTTTAGAAACAAATTGGCCAATTTTTAAAATGATTTATTTTCATCTCCGGTGGAGGATTTTCTTTTTTTTTGTGAGAGTTGGTTTTATGAGGTTGGCAGAATCTCAAGCCTTCCTCCACAGCTGTTTTTATTACCATCTAGGTTTTTAATGAAATTCCGAACATGCCAAACTTTTCAAAAGTGCATCCACAATGTGTCACACCTCTCTCTGATTGTAGTCTAGCTTCTGAGCCCACAATCCTTTGTTCAACTCTCAAGAAAAAATAGGATGTGAAAGCCATGCCTGCCTGTTCAAATTGCTTTATACATACGTCTTATAAATATAAGTATATATAAATATATATAAATGTAGATACCTGTCATTGCATATAAAAATACAGAACAAAAAAAGATAATTTTACAGGGTGCTGGAGATAAAAAAAAAAATCAGAAATCTATTTTTGGCAATTTTAGCTTTTGATACTTGCAGTTATAAAATAAAAGAAAAAGAAAAATGAAACAAAAAAAGAGACCATATATGAGGAAACAGGAGAGCTGAGTGGGTGAGGAAACGTGCTGAATATAATTGGGAAGGAAGACCAAAAGAGTCCCAACCCCCTCAGAGAGCTGACCAGATCAGACGCCTAAAACAGAGAGGATCCAATCAAAGTGCCTTAACAGTGGTTTCTGTTTTTCTAGTATTCCAGTTATGTTTAAAAAAGAAGTATCCAGCACCCACCAAGATGGCGCAGAGAAGAATGGCTAGTGTTACACGCTCCAATTCAGTCGAGCAGGGTGGCTGCCATGGTGTCGTGGCGTTACCCGAGTTATTCTATGCAAAATGAATAGCAGTCGTTTTGACCAGCTAAAATATGTGCCATGGTTTTGTCTTCCTGAAATGATTTAAATTTTCTTTTCTTTGACTTGATGACCCTTTACTCTGCTGAATGAGCAGGTTTTGTTATCTTTTATTTTGATTTTAATGATGATATATGAATTATGTCTTGATTTTTGGTGACTGTGCACCTGAGAACAAATTGAACTGCCGTTAGCAACCAAGTATTCTGCCAAAAACATGAGCCGAGGAAGAAAACCAACAACTAAAGAACAAACATTGTTTCAACAACTGAAAAATCATGCAGTCCGTATCTCATATCTGCCTGTCAGCTTTTGACAAAAACTATCAAAAAAAGTTTACAGTTATTGAAACAAATCCAAAGTTAAATGATGATAATTCTAATTGGAACGTTCTTAGATCCAGTGGAACCTTTGGCAGTTCTATTCATAGCTCTTTCATCAAGCTGTTACACCAAAAGGTCAATGATTTAAATTTTTTTTCAGTGTTATTTTAAATTGTAATGCAATATGAAAGTGGAGCAAGAGATGGTAATTCAGCATTTGACAGTATTAAGAAAATTCCCTCTGCAATGTTACAACATGCTGTGTCATTGTGAGGCTGGAGAAGTCCATCAGGTGAAAGGTGAACTCTAAACCTACCGTGTTCTTTCTGGCCTGCCTACTACATGTATGATAATGTAATTAACAGCCATTGTTACAGGTTTATAATGTATTTTTCTAATCTCATTTTATATGTGTATTAATCAACTTTCTGAGTGTGTTTTTTTTTTTAATATACTGCAACCCCCCCCCCCTCTCCTCCCTCTGAGCAGCCCTCTCTTCCTCCCCCTGCCTCCTCTACATCTTGAACTGTCTCTGGTGGGGAGTGTTGCTCCCCCCTTTATATTTTGTTTTCTTGCCGACCCCCAGCTTGTTTAACTCATTAGCTACTTTATTAGTTTTCTTGTCATAAGTATTTTTACATGCTTGCGTTTAGTTTTCATGGTGTATGCTGTTATTTTTTCTTATTAACCTTCTTGACATTTATTTTAATAAAACATTCTTAGTAAGAATTTTACTAACTTTGCTGATATTTTGTCTTGTGTTTTTAACCAGTTTCATGAATGTATTACCTGGTCTGGTTCACGGACTAACACCATTAAACCAGCGAATGGCCACGACTTCCACTGTCTGACCAGCACATTATAGAAATGCACAAGCGCTTGAGAAACCAACACACACGAGCACACACAACCCCACCCCCCACCACACACACACACACACACTATCTGCTGACGCTCTCTGTCCTCGATCAGCTCCGCTGTCGTGCGTCTCAAGACGACTCTGACAGTCCCGTCCTTTTTGTCTCACTGAACCCCGTGAGACGACAGAAAATGGGGGCGGGACACGTAAACCACACTTTGCTGGAGGTCACTGGTTACACTTCAGGGTCAACGGTTCTTAATAAACATGGCGGACGTTGGTTAAAGACCAGAACTCAGTCTCTGATGATCAAACAGGTTGTTGCCTGACATGACGTTAGTGCTAATCTCAATCATCTCAGAAAGATTCATGTTACTGTGAACATGCAGCAGATCATCTCACTAAAGGGACTTATTTACACATTTCTAGCTGTCCATTATTTTATTGCGTCTCTAAGTTGTTACTTCAGGAAAGCAGCCATGTCTGTTTGGCAAGCTTCTTCTCATTTAGCCTATCGATGCAACAGTTAACGCCGGACCATGTGGGAGCGTACAGCGGTGCACCAGATCAACATCAATCGATTCGGGATCAAAACAAGCTAAACTTTTCTGTTCAGTCAGACAATACTTCCAGTTTTTGGTGGATTTTGTCAGTCCGCTCATCCCTGGGTTCATTCAGCTTTTACTTTTCACCCCCGTCTTTCCACTAATACACAGTATTGAGACTGACACACAACACAAAGATTAACTTTATTAATCCTGATTATTACTTTAACTCACTGAGTGTTCTGTTTGATTTTTATCTCAACATTTTTTTTTATAACTGTACAACAAAAACAACTTGGCCTTCGGTGTTGCAGTTTTTTTTTTTTTCTTTTCATGTCTCAGCGAGCACAAAAACAACAATTAAAAGTGTCTAACTTCCAACCTAACATCTCACTTCTCTCTGAAATTAACATTTCAGTCTGTCTTTGATCTAAAGACGGGTGGTTTGTGTTTCCTCAACATGCTTTTGCACCAGCAAGCAGATTCAATTACAAAGCAAAAGAGATCTTTTATTTTGTTGTTACTTTTTTTTTTTACCTTTCGAGACATTTGTATTTATCTAGAAGGAGCGTAATGGTTTGATTGGCTCTTCTGAACTTGGCGAAGCTTCAGCTAAACTCCGTCCAATAATCTCAGTTTGTAAAGGACAGAAAGGTTTCCGTCATAAAGCACAATAAAAACTAACTGCCTAAAATATACCAGCTGTATGGAAATAAAAAAGTGCCTTTTTTCTATGAAATTGGGAAAAACAATTTTTATTTTTTCTTTAATTTTTTATTGTTAACACAAACTAAATGCCAGTTTTATTTGTTTCAGGGTTCTGTACATATTCTATTAAACTGGAAATTGTTTCCCTGCATTAAACTTTGTCCCGTTTTCTATGTGATCCACTGAGAACTTGATTTATTTATTTAATCTGAAGTAACTGGACAGTTTGCGTTAAACTGCTTCTGCACTCTGCTGCCGTTCCCAGTGGAGTTCTCAGTGTTTTTTACAATTTGATCCAGATGCCAGTATCTCAGAGATTTTCCGGTTTAACCATTTACTAACCTGTCAGTTTTTACTTTCCTCCTGTTTAACAAACATTCCTCCTTTGGGTTGAACTGCAGGTTAACCGTTTAGTGTGTCACGACGCAGCAGCGCTCAGGTGGTTCAACGGGAAACAGAATTAGCCCCTCTGATATTTTTGTTTTATTTTTTTCCTCTTTTCGACTGTGATGAACAAAAAAAATTTAAACATCTTTCCAAAAACTATGCCAGTATGATTATATACTGTAAGTTCATATAGTGCTGCACTAAAATCTGTAAGATTTTTGTTTTGTTTTTTTTGTGACGTTGTAAGTTTAATATGAACTAGCCTTTTTGTTTTGTGTTACTTTCTTTTGGGTTTGTTTTTTTTGGGTTAGAACCTTTAATAGGTTGTGAAACATGTAATCCCAGTTTTTGTTGCTCACGCCAAAAAAAAAAAAAAAAGAAGAAGGAAAAAAATATCAAGTGTGCAATAAAGAACCATATTTGAAGCTTCCTTCTGACTGCTGTACCTGGACTGGTAATTGTGTCTTTATCCGGGACGTCCTTTCTGTGGATTTGGGGAGTTTCAAGGTAAGTGTTTCACATTTCTGGGAATAAAATCTGTTGAGACAAATACTTCTGAATTCTTATGAAATTATGAACAGATGATAATAAATTGGGTTGTTGACTCTTAAAAGCAACAGATTCAAAAGTTCTGGACTTTTCACGACAGTCAGGTTGTAAATAAATCCTGATAAAACTCGGCCAGACCTCCTCCAATCGAGAGACAACGAGTCGTCTCTGTGGAACTCGACACAAAGGTGCCACTCACTAAAACTGCACATCAAACTGAAGTAACATGCTCAAAAAGTCCTTTAAAAGACAAACACCCATCAGTAAGAACATTTAAAACTGAATGAACGGCTCATCTGGGAAAAACACAATGAGTTCAGAATCTTTATTTACTTTATTCATCAATATTATTTTGAATATAAAACAGTTGCACGATAAGCAGAAAGTCACAATCAAATCCTGTAGTGGTTTGAGATCTGTGATTTTTTTTAATCAATTACCAGTTTGTTAAACATTCTACTGCTTGACATCGTGAATCTGATACTGATGCAGTTATTTCTGTGTATTTAAACAATTGAATAAAGTCGTCACATACCAAACACCTGTTTGACATCAGTAATTGTGGCATAGCTTCACGGCTCGTTACATAAACAGCATCCTGTCAAATATAGACGACGCGCTCTAATCTTTTAACCATGTGTGAGATGCTTGAAAATCTCAGCTGTATCATCCAAATAAAATATTTGTCAAGGTTGACGAGTTAAAAAACAGAACTATAATCCCACCATCAGAGTGACTGAGCTGTGTGTGTGTGTGTGTACATCCTAATCTGGGCTCGGAGGTTTCATCCTTTAGAAACCACAGCTGGAGGTGAAACACCGTTAAGGTAATTAACTGAAAATAAAAACTCATCAAAACAAACGTCTGTACCTGAATTTGCTTTTGCACGACCTTGTAGTAATTTACACTCATCATGTGACCTCTGGGTTTCAGATTTTAAATGTCTTTTGTGTCCTGGATGAGTTTGGTGTTGAGTGTCTGCACTTTCAAAAAAAAAAAAGATAAAATCATTATCTGTAAACTGCATTTTACGTTTACTCAGATTGTTTTTAAACTATATTTGATGACCTGAAATGTTTAAGCATGAAAAAAAAGCAGAAGGAATCTGCAGGGGAATAAATCTGTAACTGAAATTTAGAGGAAAACAAAAAGCGTTTTGAAACGTTCGTTCCAGCTCGAACTGGCAACTGTGCAGGAACAACAGGGTATCTTCCTCTCCCCATCTCTCTTCATCCTTTCGCTGGAGGACGGAGCTGCCTCTGAATAGGTCAGTGGGGACTAATGCTTCACGAGGGGGTCTGCTGGAAGTGACTTTTATGTCATGCAGGAAGTGGGGAGTGAGAAAGAAAAGAGAAGTGGAAGGGTGGCGGAGGAGGATGAGGAGCGCGCGCTTTGGTGGCAGTTTTGGCCTTCGGGAAGATGCATCAAAGGAGCATTTGTCGCAGAGGCCAGCTGGGAGTATAATCGGAGAAAGGGAAGAGAGGTTACCACTTGTGTGTGTGTGTGTGTGTGTGTGTGTGTGTGTGTTTAGAATGGCAAGAGTGGAAGGGTTGCATCAGTAGTGACAGATGAACCTGCTTCCTGTGGGAAGAATATGGGGCATTCATCAGAGTGCAGCTGTTTCTCTCTGGTCCTCTGTGTGTGTGTGTGTGTGTGTGTGTGGCAAATTGTTTTGGATGGTGCAGTTGTTGCAGGGTTCAGGTTTAGATTGATAGTTCTTTAGACACAGTTACCAAGTGACATTTAAAGTCGCTGTCAGTCGCTGTGTCACGAGTGAAGTTTCATCACCATATAACTGAAGAGAATGTTTCACTGTTCTGTCTATATTTCCCAAAAAATAACCCTCTTGTTAATGTGTCTGTAGTTGTTGGCAGATGTCCTTACGACATCATGAGAGGCCAGTCGCCAGTCCCCCGATACACTGAAAGCAGATCTCTGCAGAAGAACAATGAATCTACAGCCAGCTTTAGTTTGCTGCTGCTTCCGCTCTGTTTTTTTGTGTTGAGTGATCCAGACAGGTGTGAATCCTGCACGCCTACTGTGTCACTGAATGCTGACAGAAAATGTCTAACAGGTGTGTGATTTCCTGTGTCGGTTCTGTCTCTTTCTGTCCCTGCTGACTACATGCACCCCCCACTTCTACACTCTCCCAGCAACAAACTGTGACACGCTGGATTCTGCTTTCACGTTGAGTCAAATTTACAGTTTTTTTGGTGTCGGACCAGAAAGTAACGGGTTGTGTTGGCTGCAGTGTGGTTGCTGTATTTAGTTATTATTAGATTTTTGTAGCTCAGAGATGTTTCAGGAATTTAAAATGAATGTGTCAGACTTATATCCTGCTGCTACTGAGACCTGCCTGCAGAGACAGACGGGCAGCTGGACATGGATGAAGATCAGAGACTTTAAAATGCAAAGTGAGCAGGACAAACAGAAGGTCTGAGCATGAGAGAAAAACAGGACAAGTTCTGGGGTGGACGATTACTGATCTGAGACAGGTGAGATAATTAACAGGTGTGTGAAGGTGAAGAATGAGAGGAACTGCAACAATAAATGAGACAAAAAGAACCATAACCTGTTATAAACAGTCCTCATTTGGATTGAGACGTATTTTATTTTAAGAATGTGTCCATGTGGGTGTAGGACTGCTGAATTTAACCGATTTCAACGAATAAGGCAACAGGTGGTGAATTAAGAAAACGCATGACTCAGTCCAGAGCTGTGTGAGTAAATGTTTAAATCTTTTTACTGGCTGAAGAATTAGAATTTTAAATCTTTGACTTTGTATATGAGCTGTTCAACATGAATAAAACTAGCTTTATACTTGTGAAACGATCCGGCACACAACAGATTCTGATTATAAAATCAGCTTATTAGCTTTCATTTATACATTACCAATTGCTTAATTAGGTCTGTATTGTGTACGTCATCCGCTGCAGCCGTACGTTCCAGATTCACATTTTTTGTGCTTCTTCTCAAATTCAAAATAGTCTCTGTAGCTGTTTTATCATGCAGAAGTCTCTCTGAGTCGATGGCTTACAGAAACGGGTTCATGCTTGTCTGGCAGCGTCCACTCAACTCTGTCCTGCTTTAATTCTCTTTCAGCACTTTTTTCTTTGTCTTTTTTACTTGTTTTCGCTGTTGTTCAGCTTCATTCTGCTGGACGTTCCCGCAGCTTTCCTCCATTGTTGCCGCTGCTGTCACAGAGCTGCTTTCATGATAAGAGTTTAGTCATGCGAGGGTAAACATCAGGAAGGGCGGTCACTGCGAAAACAGACACAGAAGCGCACATAGCTAAAAGTTTGCTTGCTTTGATGGAAACTCTGGGCCTCTTTGATGGGAGTTGACCTTTTTCTGACTGGGTTTTCCAGCAGGTTGAACTCCAGGACATCACAGCCTTGTGTAAACATCTCTTGCACACTCGTATACGTAAACACAGATGGAGCCAAGGAACGCCCTCCTCTTCCTCTCCTCCTGTCTGATTCAGGCTGTAAATCTTTGTTTGGTGCAAAAATAACTCCTAATCCAACTAATGAGGGAGGTGCAGGAGTTGATATGTGTGTGTACATGTGTTTTTACTGTGTGTGTAGCATGTGGAGGTGTGTTTGTGAAAGAGCACAATGCTATTTGTGCATATCGGTGTGTATTTGTGTGTGTTCACCCTGGGAAATGAAAACGCTGACCCAATTTAATACACCTGTGTCTCGCTGCACTCTGGCCAAGCACTCAATCACACACACACACACACACACACACCCACACACACACACACACCCACACACACACACACACACACACACACACACACACACACACACACACACACACACACACACATCCCACTACACACCCACACACACACACACACACACACACACACACACACACACACACACACACACACACACACACACACACACACACACACACACACACACACACACCTCTACCTCACTCCAATGGAGCACAGCTTTCCAAAACTGCATTATTGTGGCCCTCTGACTCAGCAGCAGATAGAAATTCTGACTATTCAAATTAAAAATATTTGCTGCAAAATCAGAAACTAACAAAGCTTCGACCCGAGGAGAGGGTTCCACTGAGGGTTTTTTTTAACTTTTCACACAGTTCGAGTCGAGTCTCGAGTCGGGCTGCACGTCTCCGTATCAAATTTACACTCTGGATAATTATGTAAAGAAGCTGTTAGGATTCAATCATCTGCAGGTTTTACCTGGTGCAGAAAAACATTTAATAAGACAGCGAGTGTTAATAATTCAGGCTGACATGCAGCCGAAACAGCAGGTGGAACTTGTTCTGAGATTATTTGTTTTCAGATTTGCAGAGTTTGTGTTTGTGTTGTGTGAAAGATGCACCTACCGGGTGTGTTTCCGTTCAGACTGAGCTCCCAGCATGCCGAGCTACCTTACACCTTGGGATGAAGCGCTAATGAACTTCCTGCCTTTCAAACGTCTCACACACACACACACACACACACAAGTTTGTTTTGTTATCCTTATGGGGACCGTCAATTGACTTCCACTGATTTTAGTAACTAGATTTATACCTAACCTAAACCCTTTTCCTAACCTTAATCATTACTGATCTATAACTAACCCTAAGACTAACTAAAACTCTATTCACACCATACCTATAAACCTAACCCCTAACCCTAAAAAGGGGAGTCCCCCTCATGGGGACCAGGCTTCGGTCCCCACAAGAACCCTCGGACCCCAGAAAGATAGTAAAAGTCAGGAAATGGGTCCCCAGGAGGTCAGAAATACAAACCCACATACACACACACACACACACAAGCAATAAACTCAATTTATGAAGGAAAGTCACATGGACAGGTTTCTTTTTCTCTCTCTCATGTGTATATGTGATTGTGTGTGTGCATGTGTGTGTGTTCAGGAAAAAAATAGATATAATAAAGCTTCTGAATTCATTAATTTAGCCACTGACTACTTAGTTCTTAAAAACTGTCAACAAAACAGGAGTTTTTTGGGGGGAAGCAGTAACTTTAATCTGAAAGAAATGAATTTCCATGTAAAGACTGAACTCGATCTAATAAGATGAATAATGACATGAAATTTATTCATCAAGGTCAGTTTTTATTTATGTTTTAAAATAATCCTTTCTGAATGCATCACTGCTTATAAATCAGGTTTTGTCTCTCATAAAAGAGGATTTTAATTATTATTTGATTTCCATAAACTGCTTCACTGGTCAGATATTTTGAGTTGTATTTCTTGTTTTACTTACATAAAGATTAACTATGATCACAGACGTTTTGGGAAAGGAAGACCAAACTTTTTATGACATTACCTTCAGCCATAGTTTTGACTCCTTCTCTTCTTCTTTGTCTAAGTTTTACTTTGTAATTAAAAACGAAGGGTTTGTGGTGAAACGCTCGCTCGTCCAGCTCGCCTGCTGACCTCCTCACATCCGCCTTCATCCTGTCCTCTTCTCTTCCTCCTCTGCTGTTGTCTTTCGTTTGCCTCCACCTTCAGCCTCTGATCTCTAATCCAGGAGGATCATCTCCTAATGAAACTGACACATTTATTCCACAGACTGCTGTAATGTAGCACCAGTCTGTCCCTGTTGCACACAGCTCTTAACAAATAAACCCACGATTAGCATGAAATGTTCTTTTTAAATCATCGTGTAACATCTGGAGTCCAGATGAAAGTTTTTGACACTTTATTCTCATCACTGACAAGAAGGAGAGTTAAAGATCAGATTTTAGCATCAGTAAACAGCTTTACATTGGGTGGTGACAGTGGCGTTGCCATGGACACCACTTCTTTGTTGAATGCTTTCAATCCAAAATACAAACACAAAGAAAACGTTTGACTTTCTACTTCAGGCTGTTTGAACATCTAATTGAATCAATTATTCTTTTAATTATCTTTTACTTGATTTTGTTTTTCCTTTTTTTAGTTTGGTTTTTATCATCATTTTTAAACGATTCTGTTGTTTTAGAAGCTGAAAACTTACTGTGGGTTTTGATGTGTAACCAATCAGCAGTCGATCATACTCAATAATAACATTTTATTTTGTAAATAATGGGCTCAAATAAAGTGTATTTACTGAAGAAGTTCACAGTTGGTTAAATAACTAAAACCTGCTGCAGTTTTTCTTGTCTTACAACAGAAAAGGAGGATTTTATGTAGCGGAACATGTTTTTGGGTAGAAACCAGAACCCAGTAGGCTGGAGCATTACAGAACCTTTACTCCTGCTCCTCTAACAATCTCCTGGCTGTTGTAGTTACAGTGAGTCTGGGTTATGTTCACTGTGGAGACTGAAGCCACAAAAAGGCTTGTAGATGTCTGCTCTTATCACAGTCTGCATCTCTGTCTGTCTCACACTTTGTTCATATCTGCCAATCCCAGATTTTTGTTCCTTTCTGTTTGCTGCCTGTCAGTCAGTGCAGCAGCTCCCGCTTCCTCTTCATTTCTTTTTTGTTTTCCTATTCTACGCTGTTGAATCTGGAGAATGATGGACATCACTGCTTCAAATGTCTATTTACTTTGTGCGGTTCTTTATTTTAACAAAAATAAAACCTGCTTAATTGCCTCCTTCACACTGGGTAAAGATCTTGCTACCATGTAAATAAAACTCAGCTTGCCTGTGGATGGTCTTTGCAGGATCTAGGTGAATTCTTCAGGCTCGTATTAAGAACTCAGTGGGCTCCCGATTACATGTGACAGCACGTGGCAGCAGCCTAAGTTGCTAAATCACCAGAGAAATACTTTTCTTTAAAGCTTTTATTGCATATAGTTTCTGTAGATTAGCAAATTAACCAAAATAAAAGACAACTGAGGTGCGTTTTTGTGTTTCTGCATGATACTAGACCCTCTATCCGATATTTGCATGATTAAATTAGCTGCAGCTCCCACAGCAATCCCGTCTTCAGCCTTATCTTATTTTGCAATGAGGTAATAATAATAATAAAAACATACAGATGGAAAGTGTTTCACAAGTGAAAGTCAGGCTCTGCAAGGACCTCAGCGGTGCACAGTTTTAGGAATGCAAAAAAACAAAAAAAAAAACCTTTAATGAGCTATGCATGAATAAAACAGTTGCCAAGGTCTCTGAAAACTGCACGAGATGCCGTCCTGCCAGTGCAGATAAACAGCCAACATAAAAGAGTTTAATTAAATGTGTTATTCCACACTCCTGCTTTAACTGTCTTTGAACCAACTTGAGAAGGAAATCTACATTGAAACACTTGTGCCCAGATAAGCAAAACTTCAGCATACTACGCGGTCGTCTGATCACCGAGTCCGTCCGGGCGTCTCTCAGAAATCACAGTTAAACGCTAAAATATGAACGCTGGTAAAAAAAAAAACAACAGCAGGAGGCCGATAACATCCGGGTGTTTCTGACACACGCCTCCTTGCTCAGTCATGCTGACGTCGTGCAACTTTTCATTAATGTTGTGGCTTTACTTCAAGCCCATTAAAACAGGCAGCTGCTGATCTGAATTCAATAATTCGTGTGATTCTCCCTCCTTTCAGCAGCGTCATGCTTTCCTCTGTCTAACCCACTGCTAAAAGAGAAGATTCATTATCACTTGTTTAAACAGGGATTATGCTGATCGGTGCGTCTTAAGGCAGAAGACATTAAGACTCTTAATAAAATCTTTCAGCCTTTGCAGCAACGTGCTATCTAATTTAAAGCAGCTAGACCTCTTGACAATCCCCCACACACACACACACACACACACCCTGCATTACATTTGCAATCTCTCCTAAATCTTAACTCACCTTCTTCTCATCTCCTTTTCAGTTCCTCTCAGATAATCCCTATTTCCTCATCATTTGTTGCTAAAATCTGCATTAAAATATTCGTCAGAGAGGCAGATCTATAACATTTTATTTGCTTCTATAACACACTCTCTCTCTCTCTCTCTCTCTCTCCTCTTTTCAAACAAACACAAATAACTTTTTAGTTTTGTCTTAAAGCTTTAAAAACAGCTTCAGGGTGTTTCACAACTGCAATGAAACTGTGTCTGATTTGACAGTTCGCGTGTAAAATCCCGACTAAATCAACAGGCTATGAAAAGTAAATGGAAATAAGAAGAAAAGTGTGAGACTAATGTGATCTATATTTGTCTTTCAAGTCGATACTGTAGTTCAGAAGTCTTTTTATTGGTTTTGATTCACTGTAGCATTGAGTTGATGTGTGTGGAATTAAAAAAAAAAAGTTTCATTTCTGAAAGAAATCACATTCCTTCAGCACCTGAACTTCATCATTATGAGCACACGAGTTTTCAACATGTGGAAATATGAAGGGAGCAATCTGTTTGTGAAGAAAGAAGACATAATATTATCACTCTGGTAAAAAAAAACAACAACAGGAGGCTCCTATCAGAGCACTTCACTCTCAGACTGCAGGTCTGCTTGTAGTTCCTAGAATTTCTAAAAGTAGAATGGGAGGAAGAGTTTTTAGTTATCAGGCTCCTCTCCTGTGGAACCAGCTTCCACTTTTTATCCGTGAGGCAGACACCTTGTGTAGTTTTAAGAAAAGACTTAAAACTTTCCTTTTTACACAATCCTATAGTCAGGGTTAGCTTGGGTTCTCCTGAGCTTTCCCTTTAGTTATGCTGCTATAGGTTTAGACTGCCAGAGGACATACTGACCACATTTCTTCACTCTGCTGTCTTTCTTTACTCTGACTGCCTCTGAGGAGGATGTATCTCACATAAACAAACAATGAAATATTCCCACTAGAACCATCAAATTGTTATTGCTTTGATTGTTACTGCTGCCATTAACTGTTTCTCTGTTTATCTTTCTATAGACATGACGACTGGCCAAAATCCATCGGTGTTTGTCTGTGTCTCTTTCCTGTCAGCTCAGACCCCAGTCGGCTAAGGCAGAAGGCCGCCCATCCTGAGCCGGGTTCTGCTAGAGGTTTCTTCCTGTTAAAAGGGAGTCGTTCCTTTCCACTGTCGCCAATCGTGCTGCTCAGGATGGAGGATTGTGCTGAAATAACAATTCAGCCCAATTGGCTGGTTCCTTAGATAGAAAATGTTTTATTATTAATTGGTTGATTTTTCTGTGAAGTGCCTTGAAATGACTTTGTCATGAACTGGCGCTTTATAAATAAATAAACTTGAAATAAAATAAACCCTTAATCAGTTTTTGTTTTTTCTTAAAGCAGTACTTAGGAGCTTTCAGTTTAGGTTTATTTTGGCGGCGCCACTGGACAAAAGCGGTATTATTTTACGTGAACGAAGCCTGCATTTCCCATGAGCACCAGCGCGTAGCGTCGTAAAATCCAGATACCCCGTCTGCCAGCAGTTGGATTGAACTACATTACATTTCGGTTTCCAGTGGCTGAGCGAATGAACTGTCAACCTGGTGGCCAGTTATTACTTCCATGCAAATTTCCGAAAGCTGGCATTAGCATTTTGATTTGAGAATAGAAAGATACTTACTAGTCCAGCAGGAACAGAGCCACTGCAGCATCAGTCGGAAATCCCTCCTCGACTTTGAGCTCACGCCAGCGAGTGAAAGCCGGGCCTATGTTGATTCTTGACTGTCCTTTTATCTGGTTACTCTCCCTTTTTCTTTTTTTTGTCTCCTCAGACAAAACTTTTCGTTTTTTCGGGGCTTCTGCCATGTTAGCTGCAGTTGCGCGTAACAGGTCGCATCGAGTTCCGTGTTTATGACGAATGGGGAAAGGGGAAGTGACGTATGCTGAAAAGCAGCCTATCCATTCATAGTTTTTTGTGTGGCAGGGTTCCCACCATCCTCCTCAAAGTTGTTTAGTGCCAGTGAAAGAGATACAGACCCCCTCAAGCCATGACAGAGGTGTCATTCAACTTGTTGTAAGTCGCCATATAATAACAGAAGTTATTAAACTATTTCATGAAGGTTGAAAAGTTACTTAGTGTTGGTTTAACAAAGTTGTCAACATTTGTCTTGATTGCATGCAGAAAAAAAGAGCTGCAGTTTTTTAGATTGATTGATTGATTGATTGATTGATTGATTGATTGATTGATTGATTGATTGATTGATTGATTGATTGATTGATCGATCGATCGATCGATCGATCTTCCTCTCAAACCAACACCCATTAAATGAACAGAGTGACCAGAAAGAGACTTTAAATCTTTTACGTCATTTTCAACATTAATTTACAACCAAAAGTCTTTATAAAAACCAGACGAGTCTTGGAGCCGGCATATTAAAATTAAATGTATAAAATATGACCTGTGCAGAAGGAGAATCAATATTTCGTGTTTGTCTGGAAGAAAGCCACAGACGCATTTGCAGTGCTGACTTTTCCAATTTCTACATCTGAGATTACCATCGCTTCTGAGTATGCAGCTCATTTTGAAAAACAGAATTTCATTCATTGGCTCCTGTAGCCGCACGCCCCGAGGCCCTGCGAGAGAGAGAGAGAGAGCTGGGGTGTATTAATGAAATGAGAGACAGTGTTATTTAAATCACCTCAGCAGCATAACCGCAGGCCCTAACACAAGCACTCTGCTGCTTTCAAGACCTGTTTTCATACTTCAGACAGCCAAACCGAACTTAATCATATCAAAAATAAATAAAAACTCAAGCACACTGGCAAACTTAGTCACACAGAATCGTATCAGCATATTGAATAAAATCAAACCTGTGCAGGGTGCATTTCTGAAACAAAATAAAAACGAATAAAAATCAGAAAATTTTGTCTCATTTCTCAAAGAATTTCATTTTAAATGGACAAAAATGCTGTTGAATATCCAATAAGAACATCCAGGTCCGTCTTCTTTGTTTATTTTTGTGAAGCCAAACCAAGTGCTCCCGTTACCAATTTCTAGATGATTTATTAACCAAATTGTTGAGTGTATTTGACTGAACTGAAGCCCAGTGATCACTGGAAACACTGTTTCTATGACAAACAAACTGTTTGTGATTCATGCCAAATCCAGATATGATTCAGCAGCTTGTCATTCTAATCTTTTTTAATCTAAATGGCAGCAGTGTTGTTGATTATTTGTCATTCCTACCATTGTGCTGTCCTGATGGTGGGCTCGGGAGAACATCAGGTTCTCAGATGTTTCCTGAGTTACTCAGGAAACTGTCAATCAAATCGCTCTTACAGTGATTGTGTTTCACTTCGCTCAACGAGAGGAAAAGTGGTTTTAAATGTTTTTTGTTTAAAGACGTGACTGTGAATCGAATATCATTAGAGATGATTTGTATTTTTTTTTTTACTTAATAAGCATCAACAATCCTTTCTCTGACTTGTTCAGAAGCTCGTGTATTCTTATCCCACGCTTCCACAAATGTGTTGGAAAAAATATATTTCACATCGCTTGTTATTTTATTAAATATGGTATATTGCTTATTTAAACTCGAGGACTCAGAAGTCTATTTTAAGTTGAAATGAATGACTAATTCACAAGGTTAACATATATATTATAGATTTAGTATGATTTAATGAATGTATTGATAAAAAAAATGAAAGTTTTATGAGATAAAATGAGAAAACATTGTGTTGTTTGTGTCTATTTTTTCCTTTAGTAACAATTTCCTATTTTTTATTTCAAGTTTAATAATAAAAATGTATAAATCTTTGTGCTTTTTCCTTGTCTGTCCAGATTTCTGTTCTGCTCTCACACCTGGTCCTAGTTTGCTAATGACCTCACCTGCATCACATCAGTCATTATTGTTTCTTTAGTTTAAATACTGAGGTTTCCTCTGGTCTCTGTTTGTTTGCCCCTTTACTAGTCTGTGTTCATGTTTGTTGATACTTATGATTCTGACACAGCAGCACGATCAATACACATGAATTAAAAAGGCCTTTAAATATATTTTGACAAACTTTGCAGTCAACAGCTCTTAAAAATCTACCAAAAATATAATATGGGAAGATTCTAGAAATGCTTCAACCATTTTTCTTGTATTCAAATTATGTGCAGCATGAATTTAACTCACAGTAAAAAATTACAACTTGACTCAAGTTATAATACTAAAAAAAAGTTACCAAATGTCACAAAAGAATGTTGATTATCAACCACATCCTTAATGTGCTTATCCTGTTAGCTAATGCTACAGCTGGTTAAAGCTATTTGGTAAACATTTCACACAACCATGAACCAAGATTATTGTTTGTGCATTCAGCAGGAAATCTAAAAGAAATTACCTGCCATAAGCGCTCGTTTTGTGTATTCCAACGTGTGTGCAGCGTCTTCTGCACGCGAACGCTTAAGAAGCTACCTGTTCTCCCAGAACAATTAAGTCAAGCCTCTTTACAGTGTCTCATCTCCAATTAATTTTAATATTTAAACAGCCATGCAGAGACTTCTGAACCAGCTAATGCGAGATTAGAGTAAACTCAATTAAATATTGATGGCCATAAATAAACATTCTAATTTGTAGAGCTGCTGTGGTGCGCCATGAATCCAGAGAAGAAAAAAAAAAGTTTTCAGCTGAGATGCTATTCTTATTAGCTGAGCAGCCTTTAAACTGAGTGCATCAGAAGAAAAGGTGAGAGGAAGGACGAATCAAGGAAGGAAATACTGCAAGTGTTTTATCATTGAACACTCGTTTAAACCAGCTGTCATTTTTTTTTTATTAAAAACATCGCTGGTCATTTGCACAACAAAAGAAAAATAAACAACAAATTAAAAAAAAAACGCACATGTAATAGATTTTTGGCTCATTTCAGATGAGCTTCATTTGTCATTTAGGGAATGTCTGTAAACATGTTGCATTGAGGATATAAAAGATGTTGGCAAAAAAAACCCATTTTGTTTCAAATCTCTTTGCAGATATAACCGTGTTTATTCATTTATACTAAAGGTCTGGTTGTGACTAAACTTCCTTTGCATTAGTGTTACACATGTACCAAAACTAAATTAGGGGGAAAAGTGACAGAAAGTTTTGTGTTTTGAGAGGAACAGGGTCTGCACAGGGAGGCAGGAGGGATTTTGGTGGTTTAGGAACCATATTTGAGAAAAATAAGTCAATTTACTATATAAAAATGTACATAAATACAGTTGAAAGTTGACTTTTAGCTTCTCTTTATGGAAAGAACCTCATGGTAGGACCCCAAATTCTCCACCTATCTTCTCTTAGTTTACTGTGAAATGGGACGGCACTCAAAGAATCGGTTGTCACCCATTATTCTCATGTAAACAGATACAACATCAATATTCTGTTATTTTTTTTCTTACACACAAAAACAAAAAGATAATTTTTTTTCTTTGTAAAAACTAAAAAAAATCTATATACATTAACAGTTAACACATAATAACAGAAAATGCCACAGCAAAAATAATAATATTTATTGTAATAATTATATATTTTAACTGGTAAAATACAAGAAGAATGGGTGAAACATGGATGTAGGGAAGTGATGTAATGGTATTTGACTAAGAACCAACAGGTTGATCAAATTTCATATTGAAAATAAACTGTTTGGATTTATCGGCTTGCCTGTAGCATAGTTTTGTATCTTTGAAGAACAGCTGAGTCACAAATCAGGCCTCCTGTTCCAGCTTCACTCTCCTCATCAAGAGGTTATTTACGACATCTGAATGTCCCGCTTCAGATCTGCACAACCGTTTAGTTTCACATTGAAAAATTGGAAGATGCAGAAGAACTGCCAGACAGGAAACTCTTGAGAGGCTGTCCACGCGCTCGTCTCTGACTGACAGTGAATCATTCATCGAGTGCAGGAAACATGATGAGAGCTTGATTAAGGAAGGGGAGAGAGATCTGCTCCACTGCTCCAATGGTAAATCAGTCCAGACTGAAAACTGATTACACCCGAATTTTTTACATAAAAAAACCCTCAAAGACCTAAAAAAAAAAATTCTTCTGTCAAATAGGTCAGTGAAAATGGGGCTTTATATACCGAAACATTTATATGATGTGCACGTGTCTGCCAGTTGCGTACATATACATAAACCAAAAATTAATATGAACTTCCAAAATCCCCTCACTATAATTGTCAATAAATGTTTTTGCTGTTATATTCCTGCAGATTGTGATCAAAACTGTTCCACTGACATGCAAATGCCTAATCAAAGGCAAACATGTACACACAGACAGCTACACACACATTTACAGAGGTTTTCAACTTCAAGCTCATGAATTTATAAGAGAGTGTCTATGCCAGGCAGAGCAGAGTAACATGACAGCCTCCTGACAGCTCCTGTACACAAGCAGCCTGCTCTGTGCTTTAGATATACAGTATATTTTGAAAGGTATTCAAGAGCCAGAGGTTGGGGGTGGTGGGGTGGGACGGGGCGGGGGGGTGGAAACACCACATGAATAAATAGAAATCAAACATTCGCCGGCTGAGGTTTTTGGCACTTTGAGCGGAGAAATGGGGGAAAGTGTCAAGGCCCGTGGCAACTGGGTTTGACAAGCCGCGATGGGCAGCAGCTGCTGTCAGAGTGCCAGGTGGTGATGCATGAACCGGGGGGATGGAGATGTGACGCCACGGATTCCTCAGCTGGTCGCGAGAGATGGCCCCGAGGGGCTGCAGGACGCGTTTTTAACACGAGTCCACCTGTCAGAGTTCTGGCTGGCACACACTCACATGCTTGATAGTAGATATCATTCTATTAGTAGACACAAAAACAGGCACTTGAAAGGGTGTGACCGCAGCTTGGCACGGAGCCAAGAGCGACTTCCATACTGGACAATCTGTTGCGCTTGATGCTGCTTGATCGTGCACAGTGTTGTAATGCTGTGAGGTAAATACTAATTGGATGACTTACCTGCTCAATATGCTGCTGTCAGATTTTTGTTTTGTAAAAGTTAGTTTCATCCAAACCTTCGGAATTATTCACTTAAATTCTAACCTGGTGTTTAACAACCTAACTTGATATTACTTATGGTTCAGCAGATTAAGATCCCATTACGTTCTTCACAACCTACAAAACTTGTTAGAACTGACTGGTAAATCTGGAAAAGTCAATTTCCTGGGTCTCCAAGGTGTCCTGCTGCACCCTCCACCCAAAACACTCGATACATCTGCAGCAAGTTTCTATCAAGATCCGACCTTATGCTCTGAATCGAATCACTTCGCAGGCAACCATCACTTGGATCCGATTCGGGATGCACGCCATGCTACCACAACACGATGGCGTGATGATGTCTCAGCCTAAACATGAAGCCAGTTCATTAATATACTGCCACAGCTGCCAACAGGCTCTGCCCAGGACCCCAACATGCTACTGTCATGATAATAAACCACAACAAGCTCAATACAGAAGTTTGGTGTAAACCAAAAAATTTTAACATATCACAAATTTATCTCTCATAACATAGAGCACAAGAGGATTTCTCTACTACTACTACTACTACTGTCATTTAGCAGACGCTTTTATCCAAAGCGACTTACATTGAGAGAACATACAAGCAAGAATTCAAAGAGAAGGAAAAAAATATAAGGAGGCGGACAGTTTGGAGTCCAGTTTAATTCCGACGCTGATACATCTTTTTTTTTTTTTTTTTTTTTTTTTTTT
>SSNP01000128.1:73936-122948 GCA_006937955.1 Pachypanchax playfairii | reverse complement strand
TTTTTTTTTTTTTTTTTTTTTTTTTTGTGAGAGATAAATTCTCAAATCGATATCATAAATCATAAATCACTCCTACATTAAGACTGAAAGTGTTCTTTAAAGAGGTGAGTCTTAAGTCTGCTCTTAAAAGTAGCTGCAGACTCTAAGACCCTGCAAAGACCACTCATGATCTTGCTGAGTTTTTAAATTGTTGTTACTCTTAGCACAAGCTGCTTATACTGGTGTACTAAGTATATATTTAAAAGAATGTATGCCTTTAAATGCTAGATTACACTTTCTACCATCACAACACACACAATTTAGTTTGAGATCAAGTTTCAGCTTTCAGAACTCAAAAATAAATAAAATACAACAAATGCTGACAACTCCATTTTCACAGCTGTGCAAGTTAACAACAGAAATAAACATGTTTACAGTCTGGTATAAAAACACATTTAGTCTAACTCTCATATTGTGTGTTGAGATATAAAATAACATGCAGTTAAATATGATTTATTGAAGAAACAAAAAAGCAGTTTATGGTTTACATGACCAGCAACAAGCTTGTTTATACAGCAGTTTGTAGGAATATTTTTTGGGTTATAAGTTGTATATTTTCCTGTTTCCTGTTCTATTTCAGTCTGCTCAGTTAGAGTTTAGCTGCAAGTCAATAGTTATTCCGTAAACTGTGTAACAGCTCATAACTTCAGCGCACGAGCTCTAATACGGTTATGTGGAGTTGTCTCCCTCGCTTCTTCTCTATTTCCCAAGATGAAGTTGGACAGTGTGCAGAGTGTTTTTTGAGTCATCATCAGAAGGAGAAGGAATAAAAAGAAGCTTTCATTCATATCGCCATAATACTCTATTCATGAACCCCATGTGCTTTTATTATTTAAAGCATTCTCCCAGCACAGAAAGCTTCATCCTGTCTCATTGTGGAGCCATAATCTGAGGAGCTATTTCCACAGAGGCAAAAAATAGTCCCATTTGTGAAATACTGATTATCTAAAATGGGACCCCAGGGCCTCAGAGGAGGGGAAGACCGGATTCCACAGGCTTCCACATCCCACTGGTGGATTATGAGTTTTTTTCTCTTTTTTTTAACATTTCTTTTCCCCATTCAAACTCTGTTAAATATTAATAAACACGCTTTGAATACCAGTCGTCAGACAATACAGATTTTAATGCATCGGTGGTCTACATGGAAATATATAATTAGACAAATCAAACAAGCTTTCAAGGCCAAGCGGAGGTAACGTCTCTTGTGCAGAACAACGATCTGGCAATGCATCTTTTGTTGTGTACTGATGCAAATACAAATTATTCAGCTGCTTCATCATCACAAGGGGTTGAAGTGCAGCTGACACTCTGACAAAGACAACGACTTCCAGATGAAGAGTAATGAATATAAGGTTAGAACTCACAGCAAAAAGAAACTGATACAGACTGTAAGAGAAAGATCTTAACCATCACATGTGCTGTACGTCCCAATCAGGATGACGACGCTAAATAGTGGCAATCAAGGAAGATTCATCAGAGCCTCTCTTTTTCTTGCCAACAAGAGCAGCACACTGTAATTATGTAGACATCGGCGTCTGTGACAGCCACCCGCACTAGCTGTAATTTTGCCCAATTTACACTGGAAGACTTCAAAGGGCCTATAATTTGAATCCCTTCAGCCTCACTGTAATGTGTTAGCACTGGCTGTTGCACCTTTGTGCTAACATGAAAGGGGCACATATTCCGAAAGACGTGAAGTAAAGAAAAAAATTATTTTAAAGTTAAAGTAATTTTGACGACAGAGAGAATTTAAGGTGCTTTGACCTGTAATTTAGTCCATTTGATCCCCAAAAGACACATTGTTGGCTGTTATTTCTGGTTCAAGTCATGGTGCTTTTAAAATAAGTGACTGCTAGAAACATAGTGCAAAAAATCTTTTATTTCCTGTGCTATATTTTCACTTTGAACTATATACTATATACAAGAACCTTTTTTGTGGCATGGTAAGCACTCAATTCAAAAGACTATAAGACCAAACATTGTAAAAAAAACAACCTATGTTTTAAAGAGGCCATTTCATACAAATTTCATGACTTTGTGGTTATTTCTGAAGTATTAACCTGTAATATGAAACATGTTATATGTAAAAAAAAAAAAACATTAGGAAACACTTATTAACAGACCTTTCAATCTCTCTGTATCAAAATTCAGCTGGTTCCGTCAGGCTGCTTCGTCAGCAGCTCGTTCATATTCATTTTGCAAATTTGCTGGACTCAGATTGGCTAACAAACTAGCCTATGAGAGCAAGGTATACTGTTTCCTGACCCGCTGAACATGGCAACGCCACACGTAGTCTCTTCCTGTTTGCTACTTTATGCTTCAGCTTTTAGCCAGCAGCATGCTAGGCGTGGTTTCAACTGCCAGAGCCCATGAATACTAACAAGCAGAGGAGTTGTGATGAAACAAATACCGGCCGTTTGAACTCAGGTGTTATCGCCACCTGCGTAGTTTGAGAGATAAAAACTGAAAGAGAAGTTGTTGACCTGTTTTCACACCCACTATGTAGGTAAGAACACCTGTGGAGCTAAAATATTCAACAGAAACCTCAGAAAAAAAACGTTTTAAATGGAAGGGCCTCTTTAACAGTTGGGAATTTGTCAACAATATAATTAAAAATGGTGCATGAAGGTTGGTGTGGATTGTGTGCAAAAAGGGCCTCAGCCTGACCTGTGGCAAATATGGAAAGCTGCTGCAGCCTTTAATAATTTCTTCACACTGAACAAAGTAAAGCTCCATTGACAGAAGACCAGAGAGAACACTGCTATCAAAGAAATAAAAACAAAACAAGAAAAGGTTAAATTCATGTTTAAACAAATTTTTCATGTCTTCTATTTGTAGGACGAATCTAAAGTAGATGTAAAGTTGGAGAAGAGCAACTCATTGTCTTGACTTCAGTTTGTTCTTTTGAATATTGAAGGTACTAAATTACTGAATTACTATCTATATATCTATGTTGCACCCAAATTATTGTGTTTTTGGTCTCTACTGTGGTTTAATAATATCATTTGTAACAAAGATGACTAACATCTATTGGAATTCCATCATTTTAATAGATTCAATTGGCCAATACTGCTACACAACTGAAAGCATTTTGTTCAGGTTGAACAAAGAACTACAGAAACTACTTGTTGAAGTTACATCAAAAACCTATAGCTGTCTACAAGACGTCAAGGTTTAAATGTTCGTAAATGGTGCCTTTCACTGTGTCAGTGATGCATTTAGCATTTTTATGAGCTTGCTATTGTCAGGTGATGGTGTAGCGGGGGAGTCGTTATGTTCCAACTGAAAGATCAGGGTCTGAGGTTCGAATGCCATCCTTAACCTCTGAATCCCACCATTGTTCTGCTACATACAATGACACATGATTAGAAGTAAAAAGCTCTGAATATGTAATATCAAATGAAAAATACACTGCAAAAGAAAAAAACCCCAATCTTGTTGTGTATTAAAAAGTATGGGTTTTTATTTTACTTTCAGCTGAGTGAGTTCTGATCAGAAATATACAGTCACGTTTAAGTAGTTTATCTGTCCATTGCGTTGCAATAACTGCTGACGCATTCCCAAAGTTTGGTCTTTCTGGTTCTGGGTCTTTCCTCATTGGTTGGCTGAGACCAGGTTCTACTGACCCCTCGTTGGTGCTCATGTCTTGGCGCTTCCTCGTTCAGTTGGAAACTTGAGTTGCTCTCTGAAGGAGGAGAGCCATGCTTCCAACTTTAGTTCATATTGCAACCGACACAGAACATCAGTGGCTAAACACTTAACTGAGGCTAATTCAAACAAAGTTATAATACATAATTATACATTTTGCATAGGTTCTCAAGCAGACAAAGAGAAATGGTAAACAAGTAAAAATGCATTGTTGGTGTATTTTGTGGTAATTTAAACGAACATACAAGACAGGGAGACAGAAGCTCGCTGTGTAACCCTGGTATCAGGGTTGTTAGAGTTAAGCTACAGGACAAGGATAGAAGTGATGAAGAAAGTCACTCCCCCATCTTTTTGTGACTGAAGCTCCAGAGCAGTACAGTGAGTAATTACCATGGAGATGCAAGCTGGTAGCATCATGCTGATTTGTGGGTCACACAGATTACTTAGACTGGCAGCGACCTGGCTGTCAGGAGATGTGAGAAATGTTGCTGACATGTGAAAGATGATGCTGCTTTGTTAAATTATCTAGATCAGAGGAACACAATTTAGTTTTATGTATCTGTTATGGCGGGTACTTTAACATGTTAGTTTTAAATAATTAATTACAGAGAAACATAACTTGTTTTAAAAATAACATTTAATCACACCTTTCTCATTTCCTGTATTTCTGGCACACCGGCAACACTTATGTCTACACTCCACCCTGTCAGTAGATAGAAGGCACCTAAAGATAGTTTGTCAACAACAAAGAAGATGCACAGCTCTACACTACCTGGTTTGTTGGTTGTAGAAGAAGTCCTTTATTCCGTCGGGGGGGTACGGCTACGTTTTACATCAATCTGAACATGGAACTCGTCGTTCATTGGTCTTTAGTCAAGAGTTGTGTCACCTTCAACCAATGAATAAAATACGGGTTACTGTATATTTTACACAGCTTCTCAACTCTTTTGGAATTGAGGTTGTAAAGACTGTTATTTATAGTTGTAACGTATAATGTCTGAAGACACTTCGCTCAGTCTGACACCAGGAGTTCAGATTCACTCATGGAGGGATTTGTGACATCAATCAACATATAGCAGAAAAAACAACAGTGGGCAGGAGAAATCCCTCACCATCGGCAGGACTGCTCGCTTTTAAGGTATATCTAGTCAGACATGTTAGGGAAAACGTTCAATGTTTGATTTTTTTTCACTACTAAGCTACTTCAAATACTTTAACTATTAAGTAAAACTGTAAGTATTGAATTCTTTTGAGAGAATATTTATTATATATATATATATACAAAGACTCTAACAAAATCGGGTAACTTCTAAAATATCATGCGAATACTCTTCTGTGTATTTGCTAACAAATCTCAACATTTAATACTATGAAATGATTAACTAAAAAACAGATACGTTGAGTTTTCTTTTTTATGTGAAATTTTAGATGCAGATAGCAACAATGTACCTTGAATAATAATCTGTATTTAATGGTTCAGTTATATTTTCCCTGGCCAAGGAGGTTATCTTCATGTTGGTGTCGGTTCATGAATATAGTTAAAATGTTTGTAATCATATTATAATTTGCATCTCAAGTTTATTTAACCCCAAAATACAAATAAACTCAGGAATTCTTTGTTTTTATTTTGAAAATCTTGGAAACCACCTTTTAGAGCAAAATTAATTTATCAAAAATCACAAATCCTCTAATTATTTAGATTCTTTTTTTTTTTTATCACATCCCATTAGTACATTTTTGTATATACAGTAAATGAAATGGAAAATTACACGTTCAGTGTCGGCTGCTTTCATGTTTCATGGAAAATCCTTGCTCTGGCCTGATGATGTGCATATTAGACAAAATCACCGAATCCCTCGTGAAAATACTCTATTGCTCATGTAGATCATGAAATGTCAGTAACAGATCATTAGTAGCAGATGGATTGAACAATGTGTGAACATTTAACCATGTTGTATCCACAAAGGTAATCTCCATAGCACCAGTGGTCAATTGGATCCGACTAAAATAACACTAAAAGGCCAACAGATTTGATGTAAAACCAACCTGACAGATAAAAGAGGACTGATCATGTACAAGACACACGTGTGTGAAGTCACACACACACACACACACACACACACACACACACACCCACAAGTGTGTTTTGTTATCCTTATGGGGACCGTCCATTGACTTCCATTGATTTTAGTAACTAGATTTATACCTAACCCAAACCCTTTTCCTAACCTTAACCATTACTGATCTATAACTAACCCTAAGACTAACTAAAACTCTATTCACACCATACCTATAAACCTAACCCCTAACCCTAAAAAGGGGAGTCCCCCTCATGGGGACCAGGCTTCGGTCCCCATAAGAACCCTCGGACCCCAGAAAGATAGTAAAAGTCAGGAAACTGGTCCTCAGGAGGTCAGAAATACAAACCCACACACACACACACACACACCCACAAGTGTGTTTTGTTATCCTTATGGGGACCGTCCATTGACTTCCATTGATTTTAGTAACTAGATTTATACCTAACCCAAACCCTTTTCCTAACCTTAACCATTACTGATCTATAACTAACCCTAAGACTAACTAAAACTCTATTCACACCATACCTATAAACCAACCCCTAACCCTAAAAAGGGGAGTCCCCCTCATGGGGACCAGGCTTCGGTCCCCATAAGAACCCTCGGACCCCAGAAAGATAGTAAAAGTCAGGAAACTGGTCCTCAGGAGGTCAGAAATACAAACCCACACACACACACACACACACACACACACACACCCACAAGTGTGTTTTGTTATCCTTATGGGGACCGTCCATTGACTTCCATTGATTTTAGTAACTAGATTTATACCTAACCCAAACCCTTTTCCTAACCTTAACCATTACTGATCTATAACTAACCCTAAGACTAACTAAAACTCTATTCACACCATACCTATAAACCTAACCCCTAACCCTAAAAAGGGGAGTCCCCCTCATGGGGACCAGGCTTCGGTCCCCATAAGAACCCTCGGACCCCAGAAAGATAGTAAAAGTCAGGAAACTGGTCCTCAGGAGGTCAGAAATACAAACCCACACACACACACACACACACACACACACACACACACACACACACACACACACACAATAAAATACAAATTATGACACAACTCTTTTAAAACGTCTGTTCCTCAGTGATCTGTGTGTGTGTTTCTGGCTATTTGATCAATTACAGGGTTCAGAAACAATAAGAGATTATCTGAGTGAGTCAATACACAACCACTCACATTTAAGGCTCTTTGAAATCTGCACTATCAAAGAGAAGCAGCTTCTGTGTGAAAGAGAAGAAAACAAGCTAGTCTGGGTCAGAGGTCACGCTGCTTCACCTTGAGTCTGACCACATAACAGGACTGTCATGCTTTGTCTCATCCTCACTCCTCTTCCTCCCCCTTTGCTCCATCTCCTCCCTCCTCTCTAAGGGCTTCTTAATGACTAACCTGTCAGGATTAGCATCTCTCCGTATTTCACACTGTGCTATCCAGCTTCCTCCTCATCCTCTAATGAACAGCACCGACTCCAAGGACACAACAGACAGACGGGGTGAAGGCGTACGGAAAGCTCAAAAGCGCACATCACAGCCGAGGTTCACGTTTCAGAACCCACACCATCAGAGATGAGTCAAAGCAGCTTTTTTCCCTCCTCTCGCACCCTTTTAACATCCCCTGTCGTTCCCAGTTTCCGATGGTTAGGACAACTCAATTAATCACTGTACAGCTCTAATGAATTGACCAGTCGGGGTGTATTGATCCCTGGGGTATCAACGGCTCGCCTTTGTGAAGTCTAATACCTGGTTCTGTGCTCCGAGATCAAACACGTCGAGAAGAAGTGGGAGGGGATATCACACTGAAACCTTTTTTTTTCTTTTTTTTCATTTAAAAAAAAAAAGTGAGGTCAGCATTTGAGCAGAAAGCAGCACCCCCCCGGTGCCAATCCCTCCCACCCCCTTCTGCACAATCCTGCTCTCTTCTACAGCTTGTGTTACACATGTCACATTTATAGAAATACCATTCCTTTCATCGAGGGAATTAGTGTTATATTTCAGGTTGTCTTAAATCAGAAGAGGAGCTTACAGCTTACTAAAGTGTTGTCACGGCACCACCGCTGAGCAGGCTGGGGGATTTGGCAGCCTTCTTTCCAAGACTGGATCACTCAGATCTTTTTTTCCGGGCTGAGGTTAGATTAGAAGTTGATCTGAAAAGGCTAATTTGATGCCGTGTTACAGCTGTGAAATCACAGTTCTGCATGATTCTCATTTAGAGAATACAAGCTGGACGTCTTCGTAAGTACACAACCATAACACGATGTTTTCAGTTATTATCTGAAACATTTTGTATCCAAGTTGTAGGTTTATTTTTTACTCACCGATTCTGCGTTAGTTGTCATTCACTGCCAAGCTATAGATCCAAACAATGTCCTAATCAGTGTGATAAGAATGTTTTGAAAAGCAGTAATAACCTGTTTTACATTTACTATCAGCTATTGCTCTCTTTACCTGTTGATTAATGTTCCTGAACTGACTTTCTGCCTGCTGGGAAATCTATTTGTTTTTCACCTACACACTCGCCTTTACTGATTAGGAATTAATTATGCTGATTGGCTGTTCCGACTTGCAGTTTGATAGTGTGTCCGCAAGGAGAGTCAGAACACAAAGAAAAATAATAATAATACAAAGAAGAAAAGAAAAGGTTTAGATGGAAAATGTTTGAAAAAATATTTAAGAAATTTGTGATTTTAAGGCCAAAATGTTTTCTCACTTTGTACTTTTATTAAATTGTGACATAATAGAACAAATACAGTGATACAAAAAGCAGATATTATTGTCCTGGTAAATACTACTAATAATATTACACTGTGAGACATTTGTATGAATTGTAGTATCAAGTAGATTTTTTTAAAAAGGATCCCTGTGATATCAAAGCTCAGAATTCAGATGGGTTTGTTCTATTTTTCCCGCTAAATTGACGTCAGCGTTTCAATGATTTGCATGTCGTCTGCTCCAGGCACAGTGAGTCCCATCTCCTCAGTAAATTAAATGTTAAAAGGGGAATATAGACAAAGATGCCTCAGTGCACCTTGTAATTGAGAGACTAATCTAATGTTATGACGCAAAATAAGCAGGTAATGAACGTAACACTTACCAGAGACATTCTGCTTTAATCTTCGTTGCCGCAGACTCTCGGGTCGAACACGGTACTGATGGATTTAGGACGTTGCTTTTTCCAATCAGAACTTGGAAATTATCTCCACCTGCTGGAGGGGAGGAGGTGAAAAGGTGATGTTCAGGGATATAATGACTTTTTTTTGCTGTTTTCCAGTTTTATGAGTAGAGTGAAAATTTAGGAAGGTGTTTGTAGATTGTTTTCTTTTTTGCTTTTCCTGCTTTTTACTTTGATGATGAATTCATTAGTTAAGGCTTTAATGGGTGTGTCTTAAACAGAGCCTGCAGGCCTGAGTTACTGCATGTGCATCCTATGAATAACCTTTTTGATAATAGGCTTTGCTTTTTTATTTTACTTTGTCATGGAAATGTTAATTTAAAGAAATTCAGTAGTAAAGTGAGAATAAAAAGCCTTCTGCACGCTGAATCCATTTTGATGAAAAATCTAAAATACTGCACATGTAACCCTGCATGTATTTTCATTTCAGTGCTTGAGCGTTTCAAAGTCTTGCACAGCTGTGTTTTTTTTGCTGCGACTGAGGAAGTGACTAACTTGTTGGAAATGCCAGCAGATTAAAGCAGAGAGGACGCTCCGAGTCTCTGATGCACACACTACAGAGCACCATCACAATGGAGTTAGACAGTCAAGTCTATCTGCCATAAAATAAATCCCATCTCAACTGCCCCCCTCATCTGTTTCAGCAGCACACGCATATCTACACAGTTGCACACAATAAAATGCTGTTTAAGTTTGCTGAATACTAAAGTACAACAGCCACCCCCAACCCCCACCACCCAGCCCTCTCTCATGCCGATGCACCGGGTGGGATTATGCATGAAGGCTGTGTGCTGTGGCTTTCCCCCGCCATTCCGGGTTGGGCCATGTGCTGCCGGCCCATGTCTGCATGGCTGACTGTATTAAACATAAGCTGCTTTACTTGATAGGGTTCTATCCAGCTTTAATTACCACAAACTCACAAAGTCTGCGGACAGCACTCCTCACTTCTGCCACTCTGCAGAACAAGCGGAGTAAAAAGCCACTCATCCGTGCTTCTGTGGAACAAAAGGATGAGGAAGGAGGGAGATGATGCTGATGCAAGGACAATGTCAGTTCAAGGATAAAGTAAAAGATGCAGTTCATGTTTACCAAAACTGTTCGGGAAACCGTAAATGGAGAGTTTGTCAAGGCAAAAGAAACTAAAATGTTCTTATAATAATTTTTGGATTTGTTTTTTTTCATGGTTTTTCTTCAGTAAATCACGCTGAGATCATTTACTGCACTCATGCAAGTCAGTCAGGTTTTATCGCTCACTTTTTTCACGTTTTATGGCTCAAATATCAAATGAAGATCATTTTGAATAATTAATTACGTTGGTGAATGTCCAAGAGTCAGATGCATTTCAGCATTCTGTGTATTTGTTTGACTGTGAACCCATTAAAACCCTGGGAGGAGTTCATCTAGTCATAAACACACAGGAGAATGATTTAGATTGAAACTTGCAACACAGGCGTGAGACCAAAGTTGTAAAAAGAAGGTTCTTTACTTGTTTCTGATCCTCAGCGTTTTCCTGAATGGTTTAAAATCCAAGAAATAGAATACTATCCAGTCCTTTAGGCAGCAGTTGCTGTAGCTATTCGACTATACTCTTTACTTTTTGAATTAGTTCTGTCCCTTTATGTGCAGCACTAAGATGGTTCCGCTTTTCAAGGCTGTTGCCTTAATTTGGTTTTATGTGGACTACTGCAGGGCCATGAGAGCATTTGTGCTGTTTGATGTAACAAGCTGACCTAACTATCCACTAACAAGTTGGACTAAAGCACAGCTGAGTACCAGCATCTAATTCAGCCTCATCAGTTCTATTCGCTCATCTCTGATGGTGCATTTTGATGAGCCGTTGCCCCGGTAACCCATAAAGTTTCCCCATCATCAAACACAATGCTTACAGTACAGATATAGTAGTACAGATAGCTTGTACCATATGTCATCAACTAACCTGCATCTAATCCAACAAAGACAAAATGATTGCCGGGTATGTATTTTTAATGTGATTATAATGGAAAACGTGAATCATCAATTTAGTTAATTCTGCTATAAACAGGACGAGACCTTCAGCAGATCAGATGCACATACAGACTCATGGGGGTGTCTCAGTTCTTCTGGGAAGCAGTTTTTAGAAGACATTGCATTTCTCAGTAAAAATGTTTTATATTGCAAAAATCCTTATAAAGTTTAATTGGATGAATTAGGATGTTTAGCAATAATTTTGTTGGTCTTTCAAAACGTACAACAAAAATGTTAAAATTTTTATCATTTTTGACAAAATATCTATTTTGGTGCTTTTTGATGAATCATATAGTCGTCAATCTTTTGTCTAAAGTTAATCGACACTATAAGTACAAATAACACTGAATTATCTTTGCAGTTTTTTTGAAACGGTTGTCAGTCTCAGTCCTCTGGGTAGAAATCCTGAGCTTTTACAAATTTAACCACCACAGCTTCATTTTTGTTACTCGTCAGACTATCCTAGAAAGTGGATGGATTATTTTTTCTTTCTCAGTTACTTCTCTGGGGTTCAGCCGTTTTAACAGTGCAATCTTTTTGCAGCAACATCTATGTCAATGTTTTAAACATAGCCATGAATAATGAAACAAATATGGGGATTTTAGCAGCATAGATCTCAGAACATAAATAAAACATAAACGAGGAGGTAATGCTCATGTGTCAATTATTGTTAAAACACCAAAGAGATTTTTTTTTTTCTAATCACATCACAGATAAGTTATTAATGAGTCCCTCCAATGAGACTTTTTTGCTCAGAATCTGGTGGAATTGAAAGATGTTTCTCATTTCTGGTCTTGTCCTTTCTCTTCGATGTAATTTTCAGCTCAAATTTTGACTGTTTTGTCAGATATTTTTTTTTTGCTTGTGTCTTATTAGCTGTAGAAACTCATTTTGTCTTGTCAACAGTAAAGATTACATGAAAACGCTCTACAGTCAGCTGGAAGTCTGTTACAGCAGGAGCAAATCCACTCAGTGGGATAAGAGTGCAAAGGCCCAACACACAGTCTCTGGAGTATGAAGTCCAGTGCACTGGAGCTCATCCCTCTTTTTCCCTTTATGTGCTCTTTCATTCTTCTTCTCCTTTGGGATTTTCTGACCCCGCCATTCTGTCAATTTCTCTCTCCACCTCCCAGACTGGGTGCTCCATTTCTATATTTTCATCACGTGTTCTTCACTTTCCACCTTTTCTTTTCACTATTGTGAAACCAAAATAAAATAAAAAATGCATCTATCCTGTTTTGCGGTATTTATATATAATTTTCTATGTTTTTCCAGTAGACCCTACCAGCACTTCTACTCTCCCTTGTGGGGTTTTGTTCTTGATGAACTGCCACCTTACAATTGTTTGCATGCGGCCATCAAATGCCCCATTCTCATCACCTTCACAGAATAATGAAATTCAATATGAATTGCTGTCATTATTCCAAGGGTAGTGTCGGAGAGAGAGAAAAGAGAACAGGGGAGACAGAGAGATAAATAGACAAGACAGAGAAAAAGGAGAGAGATGGGAGGTGGAAAGGATAAAATCTATATTTACTCCCTCTAATGTGTCAGTGATAACCACAGAGGCCAAGCTCCTCTTTTCAAAACCGTCTAAACGATGGGGCAACTAAAAGCCCTGAGAGCCTCTCAGCTAGGCCTCACCGATGCTGGCTTGTCAATACAGCACAGACACAGACTCCAACAGAATATAGAAAACACACACACACACATTTCTAGATCTTATGGAGACTCTCAGTTTACACTATCTACTCTACCCCCAAAACATAATTTTAGTTTAACAAAGTAAAGTCTACCCTTTACCCTATATTTTGTTGCCATGTATGCAAAATGTCCTGTAAGATTGGCTCCTTTGAGGTTTTGGTCCCTATTGTGGTACAAAAACTAACATACATACACAAACATGCACTACCTGAGGGCAAATGTAAAACTGGTGTCTCACTCAGCTGCAGCTATTAGCTACAAATTGCAACTTGGATTCCCAAGAAAGTGTTCAAAATGTCTCAACTCGTTACCAGGGGTTCGCTGTATCCTTGAGTCTAAGGGTCTTGTTGTTGCATCGCTTGACTTTTGAACTAATTCAGAAATTTACAAGACAAATCATCTCTCATGACAGCTGCAGAGTCGTTGCACATGCCTGGAACCCTGCTCAGATTAGTTTTTGTGAGCTGGAAGGTGCAACAAATTCTAGAGTTGTTCGCAACCAAGTTGCACAAGTATTAAGGTGAACTTGAGACTCAATTAGGAAGCTTTGTGATTAAATTGAGACAAGGTAATTTGAGTGAGAACCAAACAAATGTCACTGAGCAGTGTAAAGAAGAGGAGGATCACCTTTGGCATGAGCTGCTCACTCCTTTTCTATCTATTCAGATCTCTTACGTACATCTCATCCTGTCACAGAGAAGTTCTACCTATATTTGTCTCAATTATGCAGCAACATATAACCTGTTACAAAAGTGTCTTACTTCCTGATTCAATGTGATTCCAATTGAAAATTTATACATTTTCTGTCAGTTTTTTCTCCAACAGCAAAGTGAAGCTTAAATCTGACACGTAAAGTTCCTGCATCAGTCTTATCCATATTAGGGTGTTTATATTCAAAGTGCATATAAATTGATCTCTCAGTAATTAAACATAACAGGTATTACAGGAGAATTTAGATGCAGACATTAAGAAAAAATCAAGTGATTGCTGTAGTTGTCCACAGAGAGACATGCATGAATTATACACAATACGGTGAATGAAAATGTGAGTAGAACACATGATCATGCATGAAAAAATACATTTCATTAGCTTGAGAACAATAAGATAATTTGTTGTAAATTATGACATTTATTAGAGATTCAGTGACTGGTAAATTGCTAATAACACATAACAGTCTTTCAAGGAGAAATTATGCAACTTGGTAACTATGCAGCAATAATAAAACCTTTAAACTATCTTTTGCTAATGCAATTACCTCGATTCACTCAATTAAAAAAAGATCTGAATCTATGTAATATTGTATGTATTCTTCCATAGTTTATGTTCATGCCCTTTGGATTTGGCTTTTATTATTAATGTCTATTTCCTATATTATTCCAG
The DNA here is from genome assembly GCA_006937955.1 of Pachypanchax playfairii. Lineage (NCBI taxonomy): Eukaryota > Metazoa > Chordata > Actinopteri > Cyprinodontiformes > Aplocheilidae > Pachypanchax > Pachypanchax playfairii. The sequence goes on along the minus strand of SSNP01000128.1, from coordinate 108,917 downwards.
ATACCAAAACAAATGACATTTACGCCTCTGCTGCACAACTTTATTGATCTTTTAAGTGTCAGAAAACCTGACAAACTCAACTTGTATTATTGTTGTTATTGTAGTACCAAAAAAAATGTTTTAATTTTGTCAGCAGTTTTGTGACCTCACATGGACGATACTTATTTAGTTATTTAGAGAGATTCTGTTGACTTGCTGGTCACAGGCATGCTGACTGAGTGAGTTACAGATCATGAATGTGCTGAAAGAACCGATATACAGTCAATACACATCACATGAGCTCACACGCTGCTGTGTCCAGAGGGGAGTTGAGCTGATCAATAAGTGAACCATGAACTTGTTTCAGAGTTGCTCTTTATTTACTACAGGCATCACCGTGAGAGGTTTTGTATTGGCGCTGCTGCAGAAAGGTGCAGATGGCTGCTGTGGAATACCTTTAAAAACAATATTGTGACAGGGCAGCTGCTGCATGGGTCAGTGGTTATGCGATGCAGCTTCAATCTACAACAGATGGGCCCTGCAGTGGTCCTGGAAATCCCCTGGTATCATCACAAAAAAAACCACACTAAGCCCTCCCTCCATATTACATCCAGGAACTGTGTTTATTTGAATAACTCCTCCAAACCCATTATCTAATGACATGACTCAATGAATCACTATCCCCCTGATACAGCTGAAGGGGGAAACATTACATTTTTTTGGCAGAGAGCAATTCGACTGCAGTGGAAAGATGGGTTTCAAATGGATTTCAGAGGAACGGGATATTGGAATGATTACAGCATCTCAAATCTGCATATCTTCAGGGAGTGGATGTTTGAGAATTACCTCAACACACTTAGCTTCCCTTCAACATAATCATGACATGATTTTCAAAATAAACTACAAGAAACAATGTTTGAACACTTTCTATGAAAATATGTCATGCTTACTGGACCCTGACTACATGTTACCTTGAGCTTAGCAGGACGGGAGTGTAACCGTTCAATGAGCCTTCTGAGAGCCATAAACAAGCAGATGTGTCAGAGTTTAATGACAAAACAAGGTTTAGACGAGGGATTAAGTGTAACTAAAATTCTACTGGGATCTTTATTAAAGACCATTAAAAATATTTGGATTTACATTTGAGTGCATTTTTACATGAAAAAAGGAAATGATTAAGAGAGATCGCTTAAATTTAAAATAAATAAATGTAATTCAATTGTTTTTGATTAGACTGAAACTAAAAATGAATGCTTAAGATATAAGAAAAAAAAGCCCTGTCAGGGTCTAAACATTGATGTTTAATTAAACCCCCTAGTCGGCCAAACACCTGGACAGGTTGCCAGTCCAAAAAAATGTGAGATGTTGTGAGATTCAGTTCCCAGACGAGCCCCCACTTATATTGCAGCACTTGAAACTCAGAATTGGATGGTGCAGGGTGTAACATAAAATGCTAAACTAAAACTCAGAACATGGGAAACTGCTGAACAATCCTCATTTCATCTAAATATTCTAACTTGTATGAAACACTGGCTGTTTGCTTTCAGACCCCTCCCCCCTAAAGTTGTTTATGTAGCCAAACATTTCTAAAGGCTTGGACTGGTGGTCAACTATAGGAATAAAAGTAGAGTGACTGCAACAGTAAATCCTGGCAAGTAGGAAACACATTGTACTTCAACTTTTGCAGTAATTCAAAGATTTGACATGATCAGAATTATTTAGACCCACAGTTCTCAAACTACTGTACTGGTAATACTGGCAGTATTCAAGATTCCTGCAGTGCTACTAAGAAAAAAAAAATGACATCAATTATTTACAAGCTAGTTAACCATCAAAAGTTGAAAAGTAGAGCACAGCCAAAAAGCAGAGATGGCCAAATGGTGAGTGGTTCGAGCGCAGCCTTGTCTCCAAATGGAAACTACTCAAAACAAAAATAAAGAATTTGAGAAAGAGGGTGTATGTGGTTTGTTTGTGGCGGACGGTCCTTTTTAAGGTCTGTGTTGCCAAACTTTGAAATCTCCTGATCAACTTGACTCTTCTACATGTAATTCGGGCTTTAAATGGCTCATTATAAACCACCATTGTGTTTGTACCTTTTAAGAAATGAAACCTTTTACTGTACGTGTGAATCAGGTTATGTTTGCCATGCAAGACACATGAAGATACAAGGGCATTCTACTAAACTGATGGTATTTCAAAGAACCAAATACTTCATAAAAATGATTATTTTTCTTTTCATCTACGGCTCTTTGGCTCATTTTATACAGCAAGCTGATCTTTAAGTGGGTTTTTGCTTTCTTCTTCTTTCGATTCTTTTGAGCTTACGGCAAAATAGAAAAATCCATGTAAGAATTAAAGTGAGAATTCATTTTGATTCCATCATGTTGTGTGGACATGGCACCTTGACCTATCAAGAACAAAACCGCTACTGCAAGTTCTATGATTAGTCATTTTCAGCAGGGGGGAAAGGGGGAAAGAGGAGGGGTCAGCACATGTTTCAATCGATGAAAATGTCATCAGGGACAAACCTATTTTCCTCAGCTCTGTTGTAGATAAATGTTGTCCAATCCTGCACTGTCAATCCCTCTCTGCTGTCAAATCGAGACCGCACATCTCCTGCCACTCTACACACATGGATACACACACACGCACACACACACATCACGTCGCATCACATCACATTGTAGATTTCATCTAGAGTGAAACATAAAAATCCGAGCAGCTGCTAGTTGCGGTGTTTCTGCCAGATATGGATTTGTCAAATGCTGACGAATTATACGTTTTGAAATCATAACTCCTATCAATCTTGTCAGCTTCGCTTTTGAAAAAAGTAACTGAACCATCAGATGTCAAAACACACTAAATCAATAATGCAAAGCTTTAAACATGAGCATCACAAAGCAGGTGATAGAAATGGACATAAAGAGTGAACGAGACATGCTTTAAAAACTTCTGTCTACCTTCATGGCGACTTGTCTTATAATAACTGTGATCAGTGTTAATGTTTCCCACCCTCCCACCTGTGCACCAAGAGAGCAGCCGGCGTATTAGTGAATGATTTCAGAGCTCTGAAACGTACAAACAACTTGACATTTGGAGGAGAATGAAAATTGACACTTGGTACGTAGCAGTTACTCGCTGGATTAGTATATGATTAGGGTTCAGGGAGAGCTTTAAAATAAAAGCATGTTTTTTCCTCTCATGTTTTTTTGGTCAGCGGCTGTGGATTTGCACGTGTTGATTTCTTGGAACTCTTCCTGAATATTTGTTTCGCAGTTCAGAGGCTGATTAAAAGAAACTGAAAGCACTGAAGGGAAAATTGAGCTTTTCAGTCTCAAACATCTGAGCCCACATTGTTCGGTTTCATTAAAAAGGACAAAATTGGGTATAAAATTGTTTATCTTGATTTAAATCAGTGCATCTCTTTCCTTTTCAGTACCACAAATACAAGGCCTCAGCTGTAAGGTGTTCCACAATAGGCTGATGTATCACTCACACTGATAGCGTACTTGGATCAAGGCCATGTGAATGGAAGTGAAGGTAAACGAATGACCTCAGCTGAGACGGTGAAAGAAAAGGTGGGCAGGGATGAGAGTGCATACGCAACGCGCGGTTTCTTATGTGTGCTTTTATTTTTGTGGGCACAATAAAAGCCATGCGACCATCACTGGCAGAGGGTCTCGTCAAGGATGTGTTATTGTGTGTTCTCCACGTCTGAGAGGCCCATACAGATCTCCACAGGCACCCGCCCCACAGGGTGTGTTGGCAAGATATTCAGTCCCATCACACTGTGATTCTCTTCCTGCAGAACCACAGGATGTCGAGACATTTCACACCACAAGCCAAAAGGAAGAAAAGGAGGAGGTCAGAGGGGTTTGTAGACTGAGGAAATGGTATCAGTATAATGAATGCATGGCAGAACAAAACATCCAGGCTTTTAGGCAGGAACATAATACCAGGGTAGGTAGTAAATTGGTCAATCTAATGCTGACCGGCCTGTTTTTAATCATTGAATTGTAGTATTTGTATGCAGAGCACTTATCTGCATATGTTTGCTGGATCATAATAATCCTATTGTCAGTGGTTGTTGCTTCATTTACAGCCTGAAACAAACAAAATAATATTAGTGGTGTTACAATTGTTGCAAGATTTTTGCACAAGTGTGAAAAGTTTTCTCTGCACATCAGTGTCGTTGTTTAAACTTGTAAAGGTCGAATCATTTGGATTTTTTTATTTGTTTCGGTGGTTTATTTAGTTATTTTTATTTATTGGTTTCAGAACTGCATAGTTGCATTTAAGACACGTTTCTTTCAGTGTCATGTATTCTTTTTGTTTTACACTAAAGGTTTATGTATTTACAAGTTATTCTGAACAAAATTACTTAAACAGCCAGGAAACAAAAATTAAAAATGATGTGCCTAAATAGCATGTTACTTATATCAGAAAACAACGAATTGTAGAATTAGTTGATAATATTAGTTGCGGGTAAATTTAGTAATTGATCGAAGCCTTTTCAGACTCTGTATTACATACACCTCAAACTGCAGTAATAGATTCAGTTCAGAACTCTGCAGAGACATTCATGATGCTGCAAAATGTAGTTTGTATATATTATATAAATTCTCCCTTTGCAGCTTTTTTCATTTCAGTTACATTAAGTCATATTGTTTTGGGATATTTTCTGTATCTGACAAGAAACTAAAGTTGAGCAGTTTTTTTTTTTTTCAGAACTTGTGATATAAATCTAATTTATTTTCAAAGTGAGCAAAACACCTTCTGCCTTTACCTTTCAAAGCAACAGTAACAGTGCTCTGCAGGAAGTCTGACCAGGGAAGATATCCAGAAAAAGTTTCTGAATACTAACAATAGCAGGCACATGATTCCATAAGCTTGTAAGCAAGTTGGCCTGACAGACCAAAATATTTCTCTTTAGCCAGATTTTTAATTAAGAAGCAAGCCAGAGGGGTTATTGTTTTCTGTGTAGGCTGAAACTTTTCCACGTTCCTGTCGTGATGCCAGCTCTGTGTATCTGTTTGTGTATTACAGTGGGGTTTTTTTTTTAACGGATATTTAGATCTTCTGATTGCATTTACCAATGTGTCCACAGGTTAAGTTAATACTGATGATGTCCTCAATGGGAACTGAAAACAGTATTTGGTTCCATCCTTCAAGCTGATAATGCATCAATTCATAACTCTGGACATTTAGATACTTTAAGCTGGACTTGATGGTACTTTAATTCTCCTGCTGCTGCTATTCTTGCTCCCGTTTCTATTTTCCTGCTGTTGTTATTATTATTTTTGTTGTACTGTGTTGTTTTGGACTGCATTGTGTTGTTTTATGTGACTGGCTTTGGCCTGCCAAGGGACTGAAGATGGTAATTAGCTCTGGCTTTAATCTTGTGTATTTAAAAATATGTATTTGTTCATTAATATGCATTGTCCCTTTTATAAATCATTTTTTAAAAAAATCATACAGCTTAAATTGTTAAAAGGTAAAAACTGACACAAATAGCAAAGCAGTCATGTGGAAAAATTGGACTGACTCCTACAATAACCAGACATCAGTAAAGGAATAAATGTTCCCATCTTCAGGCCGGTAATCTCACCTGGAACAGGTTCAGCCTGAGGAAAACATTTTTCTCAACTGCTGCCCAAAACTGAAATGACTCCATTTCTTGACTGTAGCAGTTGTTACAGCCAAAGGACGTCCATTTCAGAATTAAAATTTCAAAACTGTATTTACCATTGACATTCCATTAGTTTATACACATAAGAACATGGTATGTGATGCTAAAACAGAAAATAAAATTTGAATGTTAACTTCACCAAATATATACATTTTGGGCCTAGTTTACGCTCTTGTTATGAGTATTTTAATTGGTGAATTATTAGAGTAGCTACAATGGAATCAAACCATCCAAGTTCTGATATTTTTAATCACTGCCTGGTTTTGTGTTGGCCAAGTTAACAACTTAAATTCATCCAGATGCTCCGAGTCTGCAAGAAGAATCTCCTGCTGTTCCTCCATGTCCATCCTCCAGTTACTGTCGCCTCCCTTTACATTTTGTGCATTTTAAGGCAAAACATTTGTAACATTTGAAACAAGCAACAGCTCTTTCTTTAACTCACAGAACGAAAGATTTATTGTGTTCTTACATTTCAAAGGGATAAATTAGGCCCTTACATTAACATGCTAACCAAAACATGAACATCTTTGAACACTGATCAACTCACATATATAAACTGGACAATTTTTACACTTTCTACAAGTTATATACTGACTTTTATTCATATTGCAGCTGACGTTCAGAATGCTGAGCTCTGAAGGGCTGGTTATTAGTTGTCGATGCAGCAGGACTGTGAGTGAGAGAGACATAGCACTAGTTAAACTCCCCTCCTTTCTCTAATGCAGGATGACTGCACCTCAGAGTGTGCAGAAGCTGCAGATCACAGCAGTTGTTAAAATAATTTGACACCATACATACAGAGGTGTATTAGTACTAAGGTGCTTCTGCTCCCTGAGTGAAATACAAGCTTATCGGGGTGATGGTCCTACAGGATGCTGAACGACGAAATACAACCTCTTAGTAGCAAAGTAGTTTGGAGTATAACCCCCCCACCTCAAAAAAAAAAAAAAAAAAGATTGAAAACATCTGAGCTGTCACATAAGTTCTATGCAGGGAGAGACATTATAACTTAATTTAGCCTTAATTTGGCTAATCTGACACACACACACCTCACTTGCTTTGAGCTTTCTTTGACTTTTTCTCCTCATTAAATGTTCCTACCCTTTAACTACCACTCGGTTCTGCACTTTTCTGACTAATCGGGACCTCCTGCTGTTCAAATAAGGTTTATCGCTGTAATGCTGCATTGTTTCATAACATTAATCATTAAGTTCAATTGATTGGCACATTAATCAGGGGGTTTAATTGGACTAGCATATGACTGCTAATAAGCTACCGATTTGACAGAAGCAGAAAACTGTTATTAGATTGTACATCATCATTATCCACAATCTCCTGTATCCCATGTGAAAGCATGAATATGTAATGTGTGTATTTCTCAAATGAATTAAGTACTTTTATAATTAAGCTTTAATTGGAATTGTATCACTGAGAATTAGGGGTGGGAGTTAGCAGGGCAGAGTTAATCTTAGAAAATATGAAGTTAGATTGAGCTGGCTACAGAAAGGTGAAGACTTTATTGTTCATTTTTTACTTGTGAGTGGGTCAGCACGTTCTCATTCTGTCTTTATTTAAGCAGTTAACAATATCATTAATACAGGTGTTGGATAGCCTGAATCGTTGTACTTTCCAGCAGTAACACCTTAGATTGTTTCCTACAGACTGCTGTGTCCGGTCATGTCTCTGTTGTGTTCTGTAACGTTTGGTGACAGCACAGAAAATCTCCTTTTTCACAGGAGCAAAGCTTACGAAATAGTCTCGTTCTGTCTTTATGGACATTCCATGCAGCTTTTGCAAGACAGGGTCTCATGCAACAGGTGAAACTATTAAGGATGGTAAGGATGCGGTCCAGCTCTTCATGGAAAACTCTGAAATGTTTGTGAACAAAACGTCAATATAATATCTCCATCAAGTCCTGAGTGTTTCCTGAGGCCTGCGTCTTTAGACATTCCCTTTCAATCTATCCTTTTCCAACTAAGAATCTCATATTCTTTGCAAGAATTGAGATTGAAAATCAGCTTTGATGGAGCACGAATTTCTCCAGTAGTGAGTCTGACTTATTTCCAGTTGTGAATATTAAGCTTTCTTTATATTAATACAACAATTGTATTGCCCCCTGCTGGTACTCAAGAACCTGTACTTCTAGATGATACCCCCAAATGATGCTACAAGGGATGCATTTGTTGATTTTTTAAAATTCATAAACCATATGCAGATTGGTTGGGAAAACCTCTGTGTTCACTCAAGGATCCTAATGAAGGAAATGGGACAATTAGCTTCTTTTAAAGATGGTTTGACCATCTGCTGGACCTTTCCTCAGCGAGACAGACATTTTTCCCTAAAAGTTGGGGCGCGACCTTCAGTCCCTATTTTCTAAAACGTAGGACCAACATCCCAGTCTGCTAATCCGGGCTCTGTGTCCGACCCCTATGCAATGTTGCACAGGCATGTTGATGAAGACAATCTAACACAATCACAAAATCAGTCACTGACCTGTCGACTAGGATTTTCTAATTCCTGGTGTCATATTCATGCACGCTCTACACGCCATCTCGAGTATTCCAAAAACATGAGCACTCACAGATGAAAAAATACTTTTGTTAAAAGTTATACACTCTAACAGTAAAATGCTGCATACACCCCCCCACAGAGTCTTTTGTTTTTTTTTTGTTTTTGAGTGATCAGCTTCTCTCTGTTGGTTGGTGCTCTGCAGGATGACAAACTTCATGCCCTGCAGAACGAGCTGAATCAGTTGATAGATTATCAACAGCTGCTGCAGTTTGAACTACACATGTATCAGCCTTCAAAATAGGTTCAATTGATTTGTTGGAATATGCAACTCTTTCTATTACTGTGCTAATAGCCAACTATACAAACAAATCAAATGTGACCGGAGTCTAGACGGGATGCAGAGCTGAGGTCATTTGTTTTAAAAGTTAAACTTTGTATAAGTTGTAATAGGGGATTAAAAGAATAAGGATTTTAGGAAATGCTATTTCATGTTTGACAAGTGTGCAGATGGGGTAAACAGATCATTTGCAAAGTTGCAAAGTCCGGTGGAGGAGAAGGAGTCTGGGTCTGCTTTAATAAAAACACGGTTTTCTTTGATCACAAACTACATGCAGCAAGTCTCTAAGGATAATATTTAACCAGGTAATTAGGATTTTAGACAGGAAGCCAATAGAATCACAATAGGTTGGGGTGTTTTTGATAAACTGATTTATGATGAGTCTTAAAATTCATTAAATTTTCAGGACTTGTTTTTTAAACGCTTACATGATTAGGCTCATCAGCTGCTCAGTGACCTTGCTGTTCCTCTCAGCGCCACAGGCTAACTCATCAGACATCCAGTGGAAAATGTTGGTTTCCTTTAGATAAAATACTCTTAAAGACAAACAGTATTTCTGTGCATCAGATTAACAGGTAACCTGATTGGGATCATTTAATATTAAAACACAAACATTTTTTCTATGTAAACAGAGTAGAGCTTCTCCTTTTGTTTTGTGAATCTATTTGTATTTTATTTATCCGTTACGCTGTATTTTTCGGCCTTGATGAGGATTATCCTTTTTTCATGTGTTTTTGAATGTTTAAAAAATACATTCTTAAGAAATTTTATGCAAAAAAAAAAAACAATGAGTGCAAATTGTAAATTTCCTTTGACTACAAATGCTTTAGTGTGTTTGTTAATTATAAACTCTTTCAGGAAGAAAAGAAGCTCACAGCAAAGACCGGTGGCCAGACTGAAGGGGGTGGAAATGTTTCTTAATCATGGATTTGTGCTTTGGAGCATACTAAGTTTTTAATTGATGATTGAAAAACAATCATCAAAGGTGGTGCATTAATGCTGCAGGATGCCAAATGATTTTTCAGTCTTGAAGAGAGAAAAACTGACATTCTAACTCAAAAAGATTTGATGTTTTTTTTTCTTCTTTTTTTGTCACTCATTCCATGTTTTCACCTCCTATAGATTTTAATTAAATTACCCTACTGTGTTCTTCCCTTGCTTTACTTAATCTTTCTTAGCTTTCATAGCTTGTGGTAAAATGTAATTTTATTTTTTGTGTGATGCCATTTTCAGTTTAATGAGATTGCATTTAGGTTCACCTGTGTTATGAATTAAAATGGAGTTTTTTATGGGTAGAGGTGCATGCAGCCATGGTTGAGCACCTCTTGATTCAAACTCTTTGTACCTTGAAGGTGAACAGTACAGTGACTGAGCTCCATAAATTGAGAAGCAAGTGTTGTTCTTTTGGATGATGTTGAAGCTGAGGCTTCCTACTTGCCCTTGAGAAGGCGCTTGGTGAATTATGGATAGTTAGTCCGGATAAGTCAGTTTGCTCAAATGGTTGTAATTTTCCCAGAGACATTACACACTTGAAGATGGGTTTTGTCTTCATCACAAAAGACCTACGCTGTGATTCATTGTGTAAAAATTTAGAAAAAAACCAGGTCTTTTTATGCAGCTGCCCTGGTGATGCTATAAACAAAACAACACAATCATTTCTCATATATTTTATGACCTAACTATGACTAAAGATTTCTGAATTGAGTCCACATGGGTTTAACTTTCAGAGACATTAGAGACTGTCATGAGGATCTGCAGTCCGTGCAGGCGAAGCTCTCGCTTTCTCACAACATGAACAGGCACGCAAAGATTCACATAAATGATGAAGCTTTCTTTGCCTGTAACACTTTTCTGGAACAACCCAACATTCTCTTGGAGACAAGGCAATCTTTCACATCAAAAGACATTTTGTTTGTGCTGCCCATAAAATGATTCCCTGCTGCCACACAGCTTGTTAGCCCTTCTCCAGAAGCCTTTCTTGGGACATTTGGCAAGAGGAGTTGCACAGACAGTTTCATTAAGGCTAATGAGTGCCTGGCTTGAGCCTGACAGAGCCCATGGGTGATCTCTGCTCACTGTTTTGTATGTATGGATGTGCTGATTCACAAGTGCATAATTATTACCCAAAATTAGTACATTCATCTGTCAGATATCAGGCTTGTGCTGATGGCTTGTCTTTCACGGTTGGGTAAACATCAGTTGATTTTTCCTTCCAGATGCGTTCAGCCTTGCTTTTGGTCACATCAGTCGACATGTTGCCACCCTTTTGTGTTTACAGGCAATGCCTAGAGACCCACATGACTCAGCTGTGCTATATTAAATCAGATTTTGGTCAGAATATTAGATTATCATGCAAAGAGAAACAATAAGTTAGATCATTTTAAATGCAAATACAGAATTGTGGTTGTAGTTTAGATAATGGGCAAAAGGTTTTAAACTTACATTTTAAAGATCTGAAGCATGGACACTGGCTGAGGTGAGTTATTTGGTGGGTTCAGCAGTGTTGCTTGACAGACTATTTTACAGTCCCTGTGTATCTGCCAGTAATTTGATTTGGCTCCTGATATATTTGTTTTGCAGAGTTTTCACATTTTTTCTGGCAGCACACCTTATAACCTGCATTGATTTGTCACAAGAGATATTGGCCTGCCTCCCTGACAAACTGTAAGTACAACTGCCATTTTTTTCCTTTGGTGAAAAGTCAAGAGCCAAAAGTCTATTTCACGTACTACTTCATTCTCCTCTTTCATGTTTCCTTCTGTTACTGTATGTATGATCTCACTTCCTAATAATTCTGTCCTGATTCAGATGTAAGAACGGTTCTCTACTATTCTGACAACACAAGAGCTTTAATTTTACATAGTTTACAGCCTCTACGTCAACATTCACTCAAAGACACCTTACTCCAGTTGGGTGCAATTCTGTAATGTTACTGTTTAAATTCATCTCGGATCACATTGTGACCTTTTCAAATCCTTTTAATATGTTTCCTGTCTGTAACCCAGCAGAAATGTAGATCTTTTCCAGTCCATGCAGCCTCAATATGGTAGGAAGGACTTTTTTGGTTTTCTCCTGAACATGTGGGCATCATTGCTGACCTTGTCACCACACTCGCTGCACCTTGACGGGGATTTGAAAAGTTAGAAACTGCTTCGTCGAGAACACTATGGCACTATTAATGCAGAGAGAGCATTCGACAGGAATTTAAGTAAAGCAAGAGCTTATATAGAGTTGAGAAATCCTATCTGTGCCTTCTCAGGATAAATGTTCTTATGAATTCAAAGTGCTGGCTAAACTGCTTCTTCTGAGTCTCCCTTGTATCTGCAAAACAAGGGTGTTGCCTTCAGAATAAAATTCAAACATAATAAATATGTATTTTTCAGACACGAAGACAAAAAAGAAAGTTGTTTCTTGAATTTCTCCCAAAGTGTTTGAGACAAAAATTCAGGATGAATGTTTGAGTTCAGCTCAGGCTGCAGTTAATTTCAGACCGTACGTATTTTTGTAAATGGTTTGTTTATTCTTTAGTCTTAATCGTGAATTCAATGAATTTTAATGGTTCATTTTGCCTGTTTAGGCATAGTATTAATCCAGCTTTTGAGCCCTCAGCTGTCACTATAGAAAAGAAAACCATCTGCTTTGCATGAGAGTATAGTTAGTGTCTGTTCACATTTTCTTTTGTGACCTATTGAATTCATAATATTTTCCTGTATCAAAATGGTTACTGTAGTGAAACAGTATCAGAAATAAAACGCTTTTAAATATGCAGAACACAAAAATAATGGAAAAAGACTGAGTTTTTACTGTCTTGTCGATCATTTTGAGTGACACAGAGTGTGTGGAACAACCTCTGATTTCTATGAGCAGATATCACAGATGGCAGGTTCTGTTTCATGATTTCTAAGAAGTGAAATCTCAGGTTTGGAATAAAGTTATTTTTTTCTACGTGCTAAGATTCATAAAAACAGAAGGAAGAGGAAAAGGAAAGACATGATGCATGAAGTAATAAGCTCGATGGAGGACACTGAGCAAAAGGCAGGGCACAAAAGATCAAGATGTGGCATTGAAACTGCAGGAGTTTAGTGCAGCCACAGCAGGAGGCTGGTGAGGGGAAATCGTGTCAGGGAATATCACGCTGTCACAAATCATACTGCTATCTCTCAGGTGAGATTGATCTGCCAACCTTCTGTTACACCACCTTTACACACCCTGAATCTTTTTATTTTTTACTCTCCTGTGATGCAGCACAGACTTTTCTTCATGCGGAAGCACTGTGTTGTCACAAACAAGTGACTGAGTTACTCATTTGAGATCATGAGGTCAGGGTTGGGACTGGAAGTGGCAGAAGAGGATTAGCTGCCCATTGGAGGGAGAGAGTGACCGACCTGCGGTGGAGAACCAGCTGGTCAGTGGGCCAGCCAGCACAGCTCCATCTGTCAGTCACCTGCTCGACCCGCTGGGAAGCCTGGTAATTCTTTCTGCCTCCTACAGCTCCCAGAGATGATGCCATTCAGTTTGAACATGACGTACTTTCTCCACATGAGATCTGGAAATAAGAGCTCAGCGCTGAGAAGCAATCAGTTTATAGAAAATGACTAAATAAAAAGGCATCAGTGCATTAAGAGTGAAGAAACTTCTTCTGTTTTCTCTGAGTTGCACAGTTCAGCTTCACCTTGATGAAATATCTCAGAGGAACTGATAGTATGAAGCTTGAACAGAAAGGTGACAACTCCAGGGTTTGTTTCCTTTCAAAGGTGAATCTTTAAAAAATGACTTACATTATGTTTCATTTTTTAAATGAATAAAGCACATTGTACTTATCAAATGTAATTAAACTGTTTGTGCCTTTTATTTGAATCTACAATAATTTGCACCTTATGTTCAGCAGCCAACATTTCTAACACTTTAGAGTCTGGAAGATGGAATTTGAACATTTACATTTATTTTATAGTGTTTCTTGTTTGGTGCAAAGGCCAATTAAAAAAGTTCAGACTAGACCTGAAAGAAAACTGAAATAAAACTAAACTTTCTTTCTTATTTCAATAACAGGCAATGTTCACTAACTCCTTTTCTTTACATTTAGTTTTTTCACATCATTACTTTCCAATCTGCAGAACAAAAAAAACCCTTTCTGTAAACCCAGTTACACTGTAGAGTAGAAGGAGATGGATAAATGCATAATGCTCAAATCACTGAGAAGATAATGAATTATATCACAGTCAATAGGTCAACATGACATAACCAATAATGAAGTGCATTTATCTGAAAAAAAAAATCTTTTTTTTTTCTGTGACACTCTTCACCTGCAGTTAAATACAAATTACAAGGTCCAGGTTCATTTGCTGTTCCCATTTTGAGGGAAATTTGATGCTTTTCCCTTGACTGTGAGGGTTTTTCATTGGTTCTCTACACAAAGTCCTAAAACATGTACATTAGAAACATTGTAATTTTATACTAACTTTAAGAGGGTGTAAGTGTGGGCAGGCATGAGTGTTTGCTTTCAGATTGACTCCATTGTCCATCCCAGGTCATCAGTGAGCTCATGCTGAAGCCTACGCTGGCAAAACGTGTTAATTTATTCAGTAGGTTTATTTAATTTATTCAGCAAGTTATTGACAGTGATGTTTTCAATGTTATCAAGTTACTGTTTGCTTCAAACAACAAAAATTTATGTTATTGAATTTATCACCCTTCTATCCACAAACATGGCCTGTCAGTGGTAAAGCTTTCATTAATCCTTTAAATTGTTCCTTTTTAAATTAAATCTACTCAGTTTGCATCTCCTTATGAACAAGATTAAATAAGCAGCAGATACATACAGAACAAAACAAACACGATTCACAACAACAAAAGAACAAATACAAACTAAATCCAAAGGATAAAGGGCAGAATAGTTGCAAATAAATGGAAGTGACAAATTTATTGGGCTTGGATCATCAACACGACCACAACCATAAAGGCAGTTAACTCCGTACATTTATGGCCATTGTAGACAAAATCTTTCATAACAAAAGAATCATGGGAAAATCTTTGATTGTTCAGTTTGACAGGCTCACTGACACCATTTCAGCTCTCTCACACTAAAGATGACTTATATAGAATTTATCTTGCATTGCTGCAATCAACAACTACAATCAACCAATCAGAATACAGCCAGCACGTGAAACAATGTGACAATAACAGATGCAATAGAGGCATAAGTTGTAACAGTGCAGGGTTTTTGAAAGAACATGTGAAATAACCAAGAAGGAGATTTAATAGAACTTCGGCAACAAGTGAGTCTTTATGATTTCCCCTCTAAATACAACCAGAATCATGTAGGTTTTTTTGGTGACTTGTGTTTGTGACATTTGTGTTTTTGTTATTTCTGTTGCAGTCATGAAGTCTTGCTTCTTGTAGCAGGACACCTCTCTTAAACTCACACAGTGTGCCATGAAGCTGATGTTCATGAGGCTGCTCCCACAGCATGAATCAGCCTTTATACACAACACCTGCAGTAGTAAAATACTATGTAATATAGGACACAAAAAAACAAACCACTACGCGGATGCCAAGATAGATGAAGGCCAAACATCTGTCCTGTCAATCTTATAGAAAATCTAAATAAAAACACAACATCTAATGTTGATAGAAAAGGATCTTGGTGATTATTAGGCCTTTTAGTGGCTAATGGCTAGTGGCTAATGCAAGCAGCAGAGTTTTTTTACAAGTAACCTGCAGTCAGCATCTCATCTGACACGGAAGAGAAATGTCTTCTGTGGTATTTCAAACACCCAGCAGAGATATGTGACATGTGATTTTATTTATGCTGAAAAAACCAAAGTATCATGCAGCAGAGAATCACAACAGGCCTAAAGCTTGTAAAGACAGTGATGTGCCGTATGCACCGCAAATTTGTTTATATACTGAGAAATGAAAATTTAGACCAGAAAGTGGCAGAAGCTCAGAAGAACAAACTACCTGTGACATTATCCTATTGATACATGTACCCACTGGACAACAGTTTGTATTCAAGGAAATATTTCAAGATATTTATAAAAAGTGGGTGTGGCCTGTTCATCATCTTGAGCTCCTCTGGGCTCCTTGTTTTTTTTTTTTTAACTCAAACTGTTCACTCTAATGCAACGTTTTTACATTTTTACTTTTAAATGTTTGTCATTTAGTCAACATACTTTCTAGAACAAATAAAAGTTGAACAGGGAGGCGCAGGGATTTACTCAAAGGGGCAAACCAATTATTATTATTATTATTATATTGTCATGTTTATCTTGTTTGCTTTAAAAAAGGGCGGGGAGGGACCTCCAGTATTAGCGCCTTTCTTTTGTCTTTATATTTCTTTCCTCTGTCAGCCAAAGTGACCCCAGAAGTAGATCTCACTGTTCCTCATTCATAAGATATATCTCAGGAGGTGGAGAATTTTCCATGAGTCTACGTGAACATTTTTTTAGACAGATAAACGCAGCTTTTAGAAACAGTTAAAAAACCACCGAAGCATTTCCTTTAGAAGCTGCCTGGATGGGTTCGGTCCAAAGTTATTTTCTGTTAAGAAGATCAGATACTTTAAGAGACAAACCTCTCCCCTATTGATGCTGATGTTTGTCTTCACTGAAAAAACGCAAAGATAAAATAGAAACTGAAAATTCAATGCGTTATGAAAGTTCAACCCAAACTCAGCCTTTATAAAAAATGTTCTTTATGCACACCAGAAGGCCACACCACCAAACTTAATAATATTTACTATTCTTTCAGTTGACTAATGAAATGCTTCCTTCTGCTAGTGTCGTAACAAAGATGCTAGCTTGAGGAAGATAGCTACTTTAGTTTTTGAGCTCACAAGATGATCACGGAGCAAAAACTGGTGTTTGTGCTTTTACAGAGCTTTCAGTTGCTGCATGTGTAGAAGGGCCATGATGGTACGTTTAAGTACCAGTCGTAAACTACACAATCCAGACTAATTTAGCCATAAAAGATTATTCTGTCATCGTTATCAGCAAACTTCACTTCTCTCCAGCACTTAAAGAACATTGTGACAACTTGAAATTTCCGGTTGTTTTACTTTGTAATTTATTCAAATGTTAAAATCTGCCCAAAACTCAAGTAATTTTTCAACAATATCAGAATCACATTGTTCTTTGCATATTTATTTATTTATTTTGGATTAACTAAGTTATGAAAAAAAAAACCTCAAAGACAAGATAAAACATTCATAAAACACTCATCCACTCATGCAGTTTGTCTGTTTCTGTTGTTGCTACATGCAGGTGTATTTCTGGGAGGGTGTACAATATGCTAAAGAACAACTGCAGAATAGTTTTACCACTGACATCGAGAAGGTTTATTACCAGACTTTGTTTAAGAAGGGAGAGAAAAATTTCCATATTGTATTTAATGTTTGGTTAGAGATGGTTGTTCCTCAAATCTTTAGGGACTTTCCTGGAAATGTTATTTTCCCAAGCCTTCAATCACCCCAGTTCTGTCAGAGCTTCTGCTTTGTAACTCATCCGTACCAGAGTCAGGTACCAGAAACAAAAGATGTTTCTCTGTCCCTATTTGAAACAACACAGCATTTTGTTTTTACCGCTGAATCCCTCTGACAGCTGTTGTTGGTTCCTGTCAAAAAGTGTTGCTTCAGTTTTTATTTTTTCCCCAGTCTCAGTCAACCTAACAAGGGGTGAATAAACAGAAGGTTGAAGAATAAAAGCAACTGCAACGAAAAGGCCTCCGCCCATGAGAGTCTGTGCTCTGGGAAAGGTTAAACTTTATGAACTTTATGACACAATCTTTTAAATACTCTCTTCCTCTATCCAATATACATGCATGAATGTTAGGGGGGTTAAACAGCACACCAAGAAATAAAGATTCAGTCTTCAACATTGGTTCAGACTCTTTTTATCTCACTGCCTTTGTGCTCGACACTGAAAGCTGCTGTCTCCTCAAACAATAACAGATGTCAAAATTCTGTTTTTGTAAAAAGTTTAGAACTGCTGTGTGCTTATTGCAGTGATCCTCCCAGAAAACCAGTTGTGTTTGATTGACTGTGACTATGATTGGCAGAAACTTGGCTCTATTGTTTGGCCACTCATGTTATCACATTTGAGAAGCCATGCTAGCCCAAGGCAGTAAAGAAGCATGAGGGATATTGGCTCCTGAGTAGCTGGCATCAAGCCTTTTTTCAGACAGGCAATTCCAGGGGAGCAATTGTCTAGTTTAATTGCTCTAGAAAAGAAAGACAGAGAGGCGGTGAAACTAACAAGCTGTCTACAAAATCAGTAATATACAGGCTCTGTGATAAAAACAAATTTCTTTTTTTCTTTTTCTCTCCTCCTTGCTGTTTCAGTTATTGTAAAATATTCACAGGCTGGGTAAGAGGCCCGGTGTAATTTGCAGATGTATTTTCTCAGTGGGACAAAGATGTTGACTTTACTTGCTGATTTGATGGTTCAGAGTTGTCTGCTGTCTCACCACCTGGCCCGTATCAGAGCCTGCAGCACAAAGAACCAAATCTTTACCAACAATGAGCAGATTTTTAATACTGATAATTCAGAGAATATTTCCACCTGAATCTGAATTTGCATCACAAAAACAAGCAGCACATGCAGTTTATGATATGATGTTTTTTTTATATTCTCAGTTAATCATGATGTTCTTTTATTCATCCATGAGTGAGAAAAGACATTCACCCTTATGTTAAAGACGCTTTTATTGGACATATTTTTCAAAAGTAAGGACCACTCAAAAACTCAAAATTATTTTCCACACTCAAGTAGAAAGAAGTATAACTTCTATAATTCTCACCCCTGTGTATTTTCATCAGCGTTACCCTTATCTGATCATGTTTTTTTTTCTTCTTTTTTTTTACCAGCAGGTTATAAGAAATTGAGTTTTCTGGTTTATCCAGAGTTAAGGTTGAGAAGATGAGATGGTAAGAGATAGAGGATGAGAGCCATGTTATAATGAATTAGAATGTGGTGAGAAGAATCTGAATGAATCTGACATTATGCAGCTGGATCTGGATTGGACCTGCTCCTTGTAGTCCTCTGGAGTATCTTCACTGTAGATAAGAGGCTCACAAAAAGCTCGAAATAAAGTGAAAAGAATTAGGTTGAATGAGAATGATGAAAATAGGAAGAAATAGGAATGAAAAAGTTAAGGGATGAAGGATGACGATGAGTGATAAGGAGGCATCATAGGAAGGAATGAGGTTGAGACATGGCCGTGTTCCTGAACCTAAGTTAACATCTGTTCTGAAATTCATTTTATTTTCAATGTATTTCATATTTCTGTAACAAAAAGGCTTCTTCCAGACTGATAGAAAGACAGAGAAAGAAGCAGGTTGAAAGCGGTTTAACCATAAAAACATTGGGTTGGTTTTTTATGAGTGTTTATTTGCTACAAGGATAATAATATCTATCAGCAAACAATGTCAAAATGGCTATAAAAGCAAATGTAAAGCAATAAACAAGAGGACTAATGACTCTGTGCTTAAATCAAACATTTTAATGCACCAGTTTATGGATCATAATACTTTGAACTTGAGAACTCAGCAACAATATGCAGGTTTATGTGAATGCTTTAAGAAAACATTTTCCAGTTCATGACCTTTATTGCAGCAATAAAATTCAAAATGATGTAAAAATTCAAATAAATAATAAAAACATGATGCATAGATGTTGAATTTGTTGTTAGGGGAAGAGCATCAGTTGGTCAACTATTAGTTTGATAGTTTAAAGATGAGAACAGCTGGAATGAAAACAAAATTAATCAATTTCTTGCATATTTGTTTATCTACCTACACAGCAAACTGGTGTCTATCTCCAGCAGTTATTGGATACATTCATTACTTCATGCTCCTTTACTCCTCTTACATAACTTCGGTTGCATAACTAAGATCTTTGAAATGTATGCGTAAAATAAAATGTGACTCAGGCAATTCTAAGATGTGCTAATTTCTGAATAACGATATAGTTCAGATCACTGAATATATGTATGATTTTACAGAAACACCAGTAGGCCCACTGATGTCCTGTTGACAAATGTGCATGTTAAATGTCTTCCTGCATATAGAAGAAATACTGTGATCCATCACATAAGATGAAAAAACTAAAAACTTCTTGAGAAGAAAAGCACTAATGGCTTTTAGATAGACTTTTGTTGACTTGTTTACACTCAAGGCTTGATTAAAGGCAATAGTTTGAGTCTGCGTGTAACTGCAGAGCTATACTGGTTCAGGAGGGTCCTCCAGGTCCTTCTGCTGTCCAGATCAGGATAAATGTCAGCGCTAACTATGTGACCGTGATAATAAAACTCCAAACGCCTGTGGAGTGGCAAACCCGGGTGGGGTTTAAGAAGGAGCTGACCACGCCCACACATTGAAGACATCTGATCTAAGATGCTTCCTGAGCCCGGATGGATGGATGGATGGATGGATGGATGGATGGATGGATGGATGGATGGATGGATGGATGGATGGATGGATGGATGGATGGACAGTACTCAGCATTTGGTGCGAACACCCACTTCTACAGAAAACACTCCAGCTCCTTTGAGGTCCTTGTTATATTATATGTAGTCATTATAAACATCTTCAAAGAGTCTCAAAAATGAATGCAGTTCTCTCTATACTTGAGGACTGAAGTGTGGCCACTCAGAGCGGTTTAACAGCTAACCAACACGAACAAATGGGAGTGTTTATAGTGTGTGAAACTGTAAAATAAAAAAAATATCTCACCTGCTTGCCCACGTTCTCTGCTATTAAAACCCTTTTCACACATATCTGTCACGCTCACACAATTCAGTCTCCAGCCTTAAATCTGTTTTGACTAGCTCTTATCTAATCTCTCATCTTGCTTTGCTCTTATTTAACTATCAACTTCTTTAATATATTTGGCTTTTAAAAAGTATTTTGTCGTGTTTTTGATCTTTTAGAAGACTGACCTTTAAGTCAAAACAGTGTGACAGGTTTGAAGTTAGTTCAGCATTGACAGTTTTATATGTACTAATTGTGAATGTCATTCTGTGCAGACTTCAACAGCTCTTTTGATTCCAACGGTAATGGAAATGACATTATTTCTAGCTGCATGGTGAGCAATTAGCACCCATATACGCTCTCATACTTAGACATCTAACTGAGTGATTCCCAGTCGACCACTTTATGGAGTGTTTAATGTGTTTCTGTGTTCAAAGCATTTTACAGTAGACTTTCTTGAGGGTTTAAAGCAGAGCTGACTTGTTTGATCATCCACTTGACACTCCAGTGGAGCTTTACTGAGCATGAAGAGCCCACACATCCTGGATTCAGTCGCGGACAGCAAACTAGTTTGGTGAAAAAAAAAAAAGACAAAACTTGCCAAATATATATTGCTACATTAAAAAAAAGACAAGTAAAGTTACTTTAAGCAGCTGAGCTTGAGAATGTATAGCTCAAAAGTCCAAAATGTTGATTTGAGAACAGTTTGAGCCACATTTTGTTGACTTCACTGAACTAAGATGCTGTTTATTTGCTGTTTAATTGTTGTTAATAATAACTTAAAATAATAATAATTTTGAAAAAAAATTATACACGAAATAAGAGAATGGTAACCAGTTAACTGTAGTCATCACAAGGAATAAATAATGAATTAAAATCTTTATAATACACTACATGCAATACATAATTACCAGACTCTGCACACATTTTAAAAAGATTAATGTCTCTTTTTGGAATTTTATTATGAGCCAGAGCCTCATTGAAATATTAATGTTACACAATACCTTTAGAACCTGTTTTCCACTAACACCATAATGAGTTATTTCTAAAGAACATGATAAGAAAAAAATAAGAATGAGTAACTAATTATTATTATACCTGTTTAGTTCTTTTGTAACATTATAATTGTAAAAAATAAACCAATTTAAATAATTTATAAGGAAAAAAAGTGACAGTTTAATTGATGTGACTGAGATATTTAAATACTTATTCTATAATTTTTATTACAGCCAAAATATACTGGAGGTTTTGGAAAAATAATATTACTTGGAGACAATGTACGCATGAATTATCCTGAACTATTTATTCCGACTAGCATGAGGGAGACAGTTAAGCTGAGACAGCCGCTTTCTAATTGGTGCATTTATGTAACTGACACTTCAAGTCAAATGTCTTCAATCACTTTCAGATGGAGAACCCAATTCATGTACAGTATGTGCTCTGCCCACGCTAGCTATTAGCTACCTCCGCTTGCCTAATTACTGTCATTCATCCTTTATCAATGAGAAGTTGTGGAAAGCAGCTGCTACCAGGTGGTTGCGTTCTCCTTTGCATGCAGATACACACACACACACACACAATGTGATGATGTTTTTGTCTCTCTCCCTCTGTGTGTGTATTTTACTTTAGTGATCTTGTGCTAATATGATTCTCCTGTGTTTGGTATTCCAGCGTTTTCTCCTAGATCACACAGTGTAGCACACCAAGTCTGTGTGCGTGGGTGATGTGATGTGCTGGAATCTATTTGAGGGTGCCTCTCTGACACTGAGGCGATGACATATTTTATTAGCTTCTGTTCAGGGACCGTTGAGAGTCTCACCTGAGAGCTCAGCTGAACTTCTTTGTTCCCTCTCATCCCCTCCCATCTGTCTTTCGATCCTGTTTTAGCTCCTTCAAATCACCCTTCCTGCCCATCCTTTCCTCACGCTAATCCCTCTGTTAGTCTTACTTCACTTCTTTCCTCTGCCTGGGTCTTCTTGTTGCAAATCCATCCACCGGTCTCTCTTATCTGCAAAGTAATCCCTCCACACTGTGCCACCTCCTACCAACCCATGACAAGTAACTAATTGGATGTCACTACTGAAAATGAAAGGTAAACGGACAGTAGATTGAGCTATAAATCTGTCAACTGTCTCACTTTTGGCAAAAAAAAGGAAGACTGAAAAAAAGCAGATGAGCCAGAAAAAGTGCAGAGGTCAGTGAAAGAGAAAGGAGTGCTGGAAGGATGAAGAGCGGATGAAAGGATTGGTTGGTATTAAGAAGTGAAGAAACTGTAAGGTAGATAAATGCAAGGGAAAATGAGAAGATGTGAGAAGAATAGATAGAAGGGAGGGGGAATATGTGACAAAGTGATGCAAGAGGCAAATGCCACTGCTGCCGTTCCCTGTGGCCAGTAATAAAATGCTCCAGTCAGATCTCTGGTGTGTACGCTCTTGCATGAGGAAGCACACATACAAAGGGCAGTTAGACTTCCTGATCGATTGAACCATACCCTGCTCTGACGTCTCAGCAGGCCTCAAGATGAATGAGCTGACCTACGAAGGAAAAGAGAAGAGAAAAGAGGGAAAAACAAATCTTTGCTTTCTAAATCTCAGAGGTTTGTGTCACATGGGCTGCAGGATGGAAGGGTACAGTGTAAACTAACAACTGTGTGCCAGAGTTCTGTCTTTGTCCCGTATACACACATATATGTTTACATATACAGTGATGTTGCATCATGGAAGTATGGCATTTAAGTTGAAGTATGAACTGAGGAGTTCATCATCTCAAACAATTTATTGAAACAAAAAACAACAGCAGTAGAGAGTAAACCACAACAAAATGTCTCAACAACGTGTCATGTGACCTTAAGCATCAATTACAGCTTGACAACGATGTTTCATGCTGTTCACACGTCGGCTTCTTGTCTGATGAGGCCTGACCTCCCACTCTTCTTGAAGGCTCTCAGGTCAGCTTGTAACTCTGGATTCAGGGTTATGAGTCTCTACTCAGTGACTCAGTTGATCCCAGAGGTTTTTTATGAGATTCAGGTCTGGAGAAAGTCCAGGTCCCTCTATTCGAGGTACCTCAGTCTCCAGCAGCAGTTTCCTAATGATGGGACCTTGATGATCTGGAACATTGTGGTCCATGAAGATGAAATTAGGCCTGTGTTGTTCATGCAGGGACATAATGACTGTTTGTAGTTGTTAAGTTTGTTGTGAAATGTCTAGTTTTTATTTCTTTTTGTAATTTTGTGTTTCTCTTTTTTTGTTTCATTCCTAAATTCTTGTCCAGAGCTTTTTTTTTTTTTTTTGTGATTCTCCAGCAAAGTAATCAGTTAATTTAATTAATCCCAACCAGGACGCCTGAACTCAGTGATCAAATTAGACCCTCCAAGAATCGGCTACCATCAGCTGAACTTCCATCCAATACTGAATAGAAGCTGTTTGCTGGGTAGTATCCCACACCTGGTCTGAGATGTCTCCAGTGCCACTTTGGGGTTTTTACCTGGCGTCATTCGAACTTCTCCAGCCTCCAGTAATTCAAGTCTACTGCACCTCAAAGTAAGAATCTTATCTAATCTCTCAACAATTACTTGAAATTATTTTACAATATCAAATTAAACTCCCACAAATCTGAATTTACAGTATATTCCAAGCCGTCACAGTTATTCACTTAATACATGATCAGACTTAACCAATTAATTGTTTAGCTCATTCACTGATCACTCTTTGTTCCATCTCTGTAATTTGTTTTATTACGTTTATTAATTTATTTTTGTTGTTGGTTTGTTTCATTAATAAATACACATTATCATTTTAATTGGCTGCCTCTTTGAGTCACTTTCAGAGTAGACATCCGATTTTCAGAACCGAGACTGATCTTCAAATGACTCCTTAACTTAGTCATTTGAATATAATATTCTATTTCCTATGAATATGTGGTGCCCTAAATGAACGAGTGCAAACAGGTGAAATATTGCTACACTTGTAAGTTGAAATGCTTCTGATTTGATGTTAAAACATTCTATTTCTTTCAAAATTCCATTAACACAGTTATGCATGCCATGCAGCATTTGTTCTTATACTATATACCTACAAGCAGATCACATGACCATTTCTCTTTTGTTTCCACTTTTGTACTTTTTAAAATTCCTGATTCTCAGAGATAGACTCTAACTGCTCCTGTTCAGACCTGCAATGAGAAGCATCCATCACCTTTCAGCTGATGGTTCACCGCTGGCTGGTCCTGTCACTGCCACTCACAGGGCAACACTCACACAACAGTCACAAGAACTGCTGCTGTGCGTTGAAAAGGGCACATCGACTTATAATTGGAACTGTGCCCATAGTGAGCTTGAGACTAATTAGCTGTGTATCCAGAAATGTGACTTCCATACTAATTGTTTTGCAGCTGTTCAGCCTTCAACGATCCCATCACATTTCTTCAGGTGTTTTATGAAACATGAACACAATGTAATTGCACACAAATATTATGTGACAATAATAATCCTTCATTAAGACCATTCGAAACAAGATAATGGAATAAATCAATCAGCTTCCTTGTCAAGTAGTCATTCTCTTTTCTCTTTATGCCATACAGTATTTATTATTTAGCATCCGTGCTAATGTAGGAAATTGTGAGCTATGATGATGTCTGCACACAGATGGCTTCCTATTAAGTTCTATATAAGACATCAAATTAGATTATTAGACAAGAATTTGACACAAAATCTGTTTTATGTATAATTATTAATTCAAAAAAGTAGCAAAGACATTCGCAGTGTTTCTGTAGCTGTAGTTATTATGGTCTAGCATACCAGAAACACCTGTAATTAAATGTGAAGCAAACCTGTGTGGTTCTGCAGAAGGCTGTTATGTAGTTATTAGAGCAAAAATGGCAAGAAAAATAAAATGAAGAAAAAAAAGTGTATGTGCTGATTGTCAACTGAAATAAAACAGGAAGGATTCGACTAAATTTAAAGTTGTGTTTAAAGTTCTCCTATACATGTTTCTTTGTCACATACAGTAGAAGTATTTTTTAATAAGATGTCTGAAACCAAAGAATGTCTCTATAGAAGAACAGAGCAGATGTGGAGCTGAGCATGCTGGGATTTTTCAAAGGAGGAAGTCTAGCAGAGGTATCCAGGTAAAGCAGGAAGGTGTGATGGAGACACGGAAATCAGACCAGGATAAGCTGCAGGAGGTAAATCATCTGAGAGCTGAGTTTAGAATCAATTTTGAAAACAATGGTGAACAATTTGTGATCTGACTCTCTACATATCTGCTTCCACCTCACCATACACACTAAAATGTTGGTGCATTTTCATTAAATAAAACAAAAACACAAAATAATCACTGAAATAATGTAAAACTAGGCAATAGAATAAATAAAAACTGCTGAAAATCAACTTGTGACTTTTAGAAATTGCTTTTAAATTGTGGTTCAATATATTTTCCTGGTCTGGATGAAAATGATGAAACCATTTATTTAATTATTTGTTGCACAATATTTTGAGGCAATCATCAATTCCCATTACCAGTTTGTTAGGTTAGACTTTTGTTTCTACAAGCTTTACCAACGCTCGTGTCTAGTTCCAGTCAAAGTATTGCTCTGTGTGTACCGAACCTTATCTTAGATTTTCCTGACTTCATCTCTTACTGCACCTTGTTGAACTGTAACAAATCTTGGAATTTTGGACTACTGACCATGTTTTCTGCTTCCCTTCATTGTCCCAGCCTTCTCCTTAGTAAGTCTGTTTCATAATCACTGAAATCTCTGTTTTTTAGTTTCTCCCCTCAGAATAGCTGTAGTTGAGTTTTTGTTTTTGCTCCCCCTTCAGTTTGATAATGATCTCTGTAAAGTGCTGTTCTACCTGATCATTCAGGTCCTGATCCTAAAGCCCAAACACTACAGAGGCTTTACAGAAAGCCACTTTAGAAAAATCAAATTTGTTGGTCTTCAACATCTTGAAGGGTTGCAGGTGAGTGTCTTATGTCATTATCTTGTTTGATGACCTTGTGAATGACTGAGACCAAGCTTCCCAACACTGTACAGCACGTCTTGCTCCAGAATGCCTCGATAGTCTTGAGATTACATTATACTTGGTATCAGTTATATAAATACGTGGTAGCATCAGCATGGACATGATCATTTATTAAAAGCTAACATCTCCATTTTTTACTTTCAGCAGGTGGATTTTGGCTTTATTTAGTTCAACGAATGATTAATAACCAGATTGACATAAAAGTGTGTCGGTCACACAGATTATAAAGTGCTTATCCAACCAGTTCCCACGCTAAAGTACGCTGTTGGTTTTTCTGCTTTAAACCTCCGTATGTGTCAACCTGCACACACGTGTTTCTGCACACTCACATCCCTCATCCTCCATGCACAATTGTAAATACACTAACCTCATGGGAACATCACTCGAACTGCTGAA
The DNA here is from genome assembly GCA_006937955.1 of Pachypanchax playfairii. Classification (NCBI taxonomy): domain Eukaryota; kingdom Metazoa; phylum Chordata; class Actinopteri; order Cyprinodontiformes; family Aplocheilidae; genus Pachypanchax; species Pachypanchax playfairii. The sequence goes on along the minus strand of SSNP01000128.1, from coordinate 82,234 downwards.
GAGCATCAGGAGGTGATTACTGTGATCTAGCCGTTCGCTCCTTGTACTCCAGTAATGGAGCAGGCCACAGCCAAGCCTGTTGAGTTGATGTTTTAAGAGCTTTAATGGACTCGTAAGTCACTGATGTGAGCAGTTTCTGCTGCTCTATTTATAAATGTATAATACTGTATGAAAAAAGTTACAAATCACCCTTGATTTCTTTTTACCTTTTGATGGTCTTGGTGAAAAAAAATCTGTTTTTTTCAAGGTTTCTATCCAGTTCTTATACTTGACTTTAGCAGCATTTTAAATAATGAGAACCTAAAAAAACATTAGGTTGAGAGGGCAAGTTGAGGACAAAAGATAAAATATAATGTCTTAAATACAAAAATGAAAGACATGTTTTTCAGAACAAGAAAAAAATTATAAAAACCTGACACGAGAACTGAGAGATGCATTATCCTTTAGGCCCCCATCACATCGCGTAACAATCCCAGTGGGATGTAAAAAAACGTTCTTAGCAATGTCATAGTTTATAATGATTCACATGTTTTGGGTTTGCTTGATGGTAGAGAATTTAAAGCAGGACTGGCCACATGTAGACATCCCCATCACACTAAAAACTTGAAGAAATGTGTATCAAGATAAATTTCAATTATTCTAAGAAATTTTGGCTTGTAGGAATCAGAGACAAAAAAAATATGATACTTTTTATTCCAAAGGTAAATTTTTAGCTGTAATAAAAGGATTTATATTATCTAAGGATAAGAATGTATCGTTTGAAAGGGGTTCGAGACAGTTACAATTTAATTTTTCAGCAATCTTCTGCACAACTGGTTTATTTTTACAGTGTAATTCCCCCAAAGCGTTCCTAAAAAACTGAGATTCCCATGTCCTGTTTAATTTCACCTCTTCAGTTCGTCTGATTTCTCTTTTTCTTTTCCCCCTTGTGTGTTGCTTCTGTTTCGTATTCCCCTTCTTCCCCCCGTGCCTCAGCGTTGTAGTCTACTCGTGTAGCCGATTCAATATTGATGAGGTGGATTGATCAGAAGAGAACCACTCTTCCCCTCCTGCTACTCCAGGTCATCCAATATTCTGATACAAGCAATAAACTGCTGCAGTTGAGGATTTCTTCCACTTTTAGATCCCTCTCCCCAGAGCAAATGGTTCTGATGACTAAGATTTTATTTAGTTTGAATTTTACATATATTTGTTTAACATCCTCTGACATAATATCATGTTCTTTTCCATTACTTAGTTCCTTTTGGATCTGCTGTTATGAGTTGGGCTTTTAAAATCATTTTGGGGTCTCCAGAGACTTTGCAGCAGAAGTTATCCTTGACTGCAGCTATAAGAGAATCAGCCGTCATCACAGAGGATTATGTGACTGTTGGTCTAATACAGAACAATATCGATATCAATCTTTGCCGCTACATCTGTCTCATGTGGAGTTTAACTTGATACAAGGTGTTCTGATGATTGCCTTTCCCCATCTGAGTCTCCAAATCGAGTTACATTTTAATCTTCGGCTGAATCTTTGCACCGTAACTTACAGTTTCTAAATTAAATGAGGTGGTCTGCTCACGCGAAAACCGACAGTGAAACAGATCTGATCCTGAAGTAATTGTGAGGAATTAAAGTTGTTCATTGAGTACAGTGTTGCTGTCAAAAAGAAGAAGACTCAATACTCACAGAAATGTGTAATATTTGTCTGTCTGTGGCCCACAAGATCATTTAGATGTTTAGTCAATGTTCAGACAATTCTTTAACTTCTGGATAATTTCATAATAAAATACATTCCCAAGAAAATGAATTTGACCAAAACATATTTTTTCAACCACAAGCTGTGACATAATTTATCAAGTTACATAAACCGGATTTTTTGCAAATGGTTTTTAATCTGAATTTTGTAGATTGTCAGAAATAAGCAGCTGTACAGTAGAACCTGTACGAGGAACCATCTTTTATTTTGTCACTATATATATAGATAAAGCACTTAAATGGCTGAACGTACACATATGGTAGCATCTGTCAAATGCATGTGCTCATAAACACACACGTACATAGCCTGGCGTGAGGTCTCAGTGACAGGAAGAGCATGATGATGAATGGGTGGTATCTGCTTCCTCCAGACAGCATTTCTGGAGAGCGGACACAGGGACAGTGAAGGGCATCGGTCAACACACGCTTTAGCCCCTATTTTCATTTGTGTCTTTTGTGCATGTGTGTGTGTGTATTAAAGCACATCCTGGCTTCTGTCCTGTCTCTGTCTGTGACCATGGTGGACGACTCCAAGCCTCTTCCTCCCTTCCCATCTGCCCCAGCACTGCCTTTTTTGTCCCTCAGCTTGCTGCACTGACAGCCAGAGTTGCCACAGTGATGGATGGCTTTGAGCTTAGTTTCAGTGTCAGAGTCCTGCTCCTCTGCTACCTGCTATGTGGGTCCCTGTCAAAAACTTCCTGTCGGGTCAGCTAGTCTGTTTCCCGGTCTCAACTTCTTTTATTTTTTGTCCAGTTCTTTATATCCATCCTGGAACTTTACTATTTCTTATTACAGACTCGAGTAAATGGCGAGAGTTCTCAGAAAAAAACATTGAAGAACCATAGAACAAAGATATTTATCATATAATGTTTATGATCTCTTAACATTTTCATTTAAAGCGGTTTTCTGTTTCTATATTCAGAGAGCTAAGAGGGTAAATGCGTAACACGTTAATGAACATCATAATGAGCTTCATGATGTGAAGTTACTGCTCTGTGCACATTATGTGTCAGTCTCCAACTGCAGCTGCGTTTTACAGCTCATGGCGGCATCTTCATTATACAGCGAGCTTCCTTAAGAGTGACCCCAGTTTTACGCCATGCATTTTAAAATATCTGGCCCTTTGAAATGAGGTCCACAAGTGATGCACTTGTGAGCTTTGTCTGTGAATGTAATTAGCCAATTAGTCTCTTCTTTATTAGAAACCAGCAGCAGCAGCCATGCGTCTCTCCTACTAGGGACTAGTTAGTATGTTCTAATGAGCCTTTAGCTTCCAACCAGAAACCCTGTCAAGCATTATTAATAAAGAGGCTATTTGTTCAGGCCTTCCAGTTCAAACACTGTTGATACCACAGAGCCGTGCTTATTAAGATTTATTTGGAAGGCTGGACTGTGACACCGGATTTCAAAAAAAGTGGCAAAGAATATAAAGATAAATTCTCTGCACACTGAACAAACTGTGATTGTATCAGGATTATAAATACAATATGTTTGCATTTTCCATTTTTTATGGTCTACTCTTTGTGATAATAATCTACAACCAGACATGATTTCCACAATAACTTTCCTCCAGCTTCATATTTACAGTTGCTGTCATATTTTTAACTTCTCAGATAGTTGCATTACACCATCCTACAGTCGGTGACAATGAAGAGCAAAGACACAGAATTACTTTTTCTGGAAGAGATTAGAATAAAATTCAACTCTGTGCGCCTGGGTTCTGCACCCTAATCATAACAGGCTTGATATGCTAATAACAAAAGCAGTTTGTGACAGGTAAATTCTTAAAGCATTTGGTGTCAAATTTCTCTCAGCATGGAAACCGATCAAAGAGACAGTAGCTGAATACAGGCATAAAATGTGCCCTCAGAGCAGTAAAAAAGGAGAAACAAAATATTCAAATTATTGTTCTTATTATTTCATGTCAAACACACAGAATTTCAAATTTGCTGTTGTGCAGAAGTGGTTGTTTGAATCTCACTAAGCCAGAAGTTAAATGTCTCCTGACATCATTCAAATGATTTTAAACAAGAAAAAAAATATATTTTAACAATCAACAGCGACACAATCCAAAAAGAGACGATAATTTTAAACCATATAAATGAAACCTGTGTTTAATGGAAAAAAAAAATCAGTGAAAAGTTCTTGTGCTTAATTCAAATTCCGATGCAAAAACAGTGTCTTTAAATGTGAGCAGGGAGAAACCTAAACAGGCTAACGCAGAGCTAACATTGAAAAACCCAAGAAACAAGGTTATGCACACACCCCTAAAGCTTTTTATAAAAAAAACACCAATTAACTGAATATGTTAGAGTACCCAGACATTTGTTTTGTGCAAACATGGTGGTTTGCACAATGACATGATGCAAAGCACCATGTCAGTGTGTCAGGATCCCACAGGCCAAAAACATGCATGTTTGGTTAATTAGTGACTCTAAATTGTTATACACTGTATGTGCCTTGTTTGGCTTCTGGACTCTCCCTGAGATAAATACCAGCTCTTCACAGCTTTGAACGAGATCAAGCAGGTACTGGATGGTTGCATGTGGACCTTTTACACAATGTGGCAAATTCACGATCAGATCTGTTTTGTTCCAGTTTGCATTTTCTTTTTATAATGTATGAATTTCTTGTATATTGACCAAGAAATCAATTAAAAATTGTAAAGGTTTATTATGTTGATAAAAACGTACTGTATGTTTACAGCACAAAAAGTAAAGTATGTTTGTATCATAAAATCTTCTACCAATCTCCAATATTTTCTGTATATTATTCAAACATCTGATTTCTAAAGATAAATTAAAAACTACATCAGAGTAGATGAAAAGGTTTGATGTTTGTGCCTTGATACGCTGTACGTCATCCCTCCCAAATGAAAAACCACTTGAATCTACCAACACGGTCTGACTGCGCTGAATGAATAGAGATTCTGTGTAAGAGTTTATCTCAGACACAAAACAGTGTGAACCACAGGGGAATCTCTGCAGTCTGAAATGTGATTGCTCTTTCTCACCATTCAGGTTCTCCCCACAACAGTTGGATGAGTGATGCCATTCCTGCCTCATCTTTGAATGGCAGAATAAACACTGTAACCACAACAGCAACACTGCGAAACAAACTACTGGCAACAACAGAGGCAGACAGACGCTCCGCAACTGTGACAGCATACGGCAGGGGAGATAAAGCAGCAGAGAAAGGTGTGTGAGAGCCCAGTGATGATAATAGAGTTAGGAAGACAGCGAGATCGGATAAGAGAAGATTCAGATGAGTATGACAGTTCAGGAGGGGGTCTGGGTGAGGAAACTTTGAAAGATGATTGCTGGTAAAGGAAGTGACAACGTGACGGAAAGCTTGACTGGGATTCAAATCACAACTAGGGGTTTGTATTTTTCTCTGAAACATTTTAAGCAGACGTCTTTGTTTTTCTAGTAATTAACAGAATAAAAACGAACAAAACAAAAGAAGAAAAGACCGTACAGCTGTTGATTTGTGAGCAATTAAAGTCAAACAAAAGTTGAGAATGAAACACCTGCAAGTTAGCAAGCAGGCGGCAGAAAAAAGGTTTCAGAAGATTATAAAAGGAATAAAAGTTACTGCAAATGCAGGAAAGAGAAGCAAAGAGATGCAGCATAAACATCAAGAGAGATTGACGGGGCAAAGGGGAGACGGTTGAAATGCATAGCATCAGGCTGATATTGTCATTCTGTACAGCAGCCCAGCTCCAATGTGCTGATTATGAGAGCATCATTTGAGACTGACAACCTTGTTCCTATAGTACAGCATGCCAAAAACATTCCCAGTCCCCATCTTTCTCCTTCTGTCCTCCCCCCCCGAGCTCACACAATTGTCGTCTGATGAGCACTGAATGATTGGAGGAGGTACGATGTGAAACATGAAAGAATAACAGAAATATAAAAAAGAAATGGCAGCGAAAAAGGTTGGTGTTGAGGAGGAAAAACAGCGAGCGGGAGAGAGTGGAAAGGGAGGAGGTGTGGAGAACACGGACTCAATGCAGCTGCAATTAAGGGAGTGATTTTGTGCCAGGGAGTATGCTAATTCTTCCTTTGTGTGAGCAGTTGATTGGCCATTGCGCTGCACACCAGGCATTGAAGGAAGGGGAAATCGTGGGCTCGGATGCCTCTCTTTGGCACGACGTCCGTCATCTGACTTCACCATCTCTGTCAGGGACATCTGAACAGAAAAGAGAGGAACAAAACACACATTTGTCAACTGTCTCTCCCTGACCTTTATCTGTCAGTCGATCTCTCCGGCAATTTTTCTATATGAACACATTTGTCTTCAAGTTCATAATTACAGTAAATAAATCAGATTAATGTTATTCCATGTCATATTTCTAGCATATATTTGTGGAATCTGAGAAAACAGGAATGCTAACATGATGTGGGTCCAGGATGTTGTTTAGACATGTGTTGTCATTCAGCATTTTCGCCTCTGTGGCATCTCTGGCAATTAGACCCTCTCTAGAGGAGAAAAGTGGAGGCAAAGCATCATCGCAAGGCAGCGTTGGACCTGTCATCTGAGCGTGGCTGGTGATTAGCTCTTCTCGTGAAATGTGCACACCTGTCCTGATCATATTGCACAGCATGAACAATGAAATGAAGTTCTTAAAAAAGGGGTGAAATATAATTCTGCTGATAAAGCGGTCTGACGCAGTTCTTTGTTCTGGCACATCGGGATTTTTTTAAAATAAACATCTAAAGGGAAAAGATATGCAGTCATATTCAGGTTTGAAAAAATGTGTCTTGTAAACAAAAGTTAATCATACTGAGTCATGAAGTGTAATGAAGTTGGAAAAATAGTTGACAATTGAAAAAACAAAAAAAAACAAAAAACATCTGCAGTCAGTTGTATTTGGCTTCATTGTTCTGTTTTGGACTCTTTCCATAAATGTTTTTGGGAATTCTTCGCTCAATCATTTTGACCTAAGATGACACCATAAACAAATAAACCTTTTTTGGCACAATTTTTGTGACCTGACATTTATACATGCAGATCCTTTCATCATTATACATGCAACACTTGCTTGTAAATGTAATAAACTTTTATTATTTATCAGTTCTAATCAAGCAACATGCAGCAAGATGTCACTCATTCTTATCATACGCTATCTGTCTCTAACAATTTAACACACTGCAAAAACATTACAAAAAATAGATATTGTTGAAGCTGAAACAAAAATGAGCTCCCCCTATTGGCTGGCTGCAGTTGAAGGTATATGTCCCGCCCCCAAACCAGCGGGACATATTTGCGGCTTTAATTTTCACATGTTTCCTGTAGTTTTTGCCTCACAGTGGGATTTTATTATGTTTTCATGTTTAACTATAATCATTTTTTATGCTTTTTCTGATTGTGTGTTGGTAGACTTTTAGCCACATCATCAGTGAACAGATTCTGATTCTACGTCAGCGTGTAATATCCGGAACTATCCTTTTATAGAAAAGTAAGATTTATTTTAACTGAATAATATTTTATATTGAGCTACTGTGCCTTTAGAAATTGAAAGAAGTAATAATTTCTTTAAATTGACTGGACATTCAAATTATACTGAATATTTAAAGGTAGGAAGAACTAAATAAACTCATTCTTAATAAATAAGAGAGGGTTTTTGAATAACTGCACAACTTTGTGGAATTACTGCTACATGTTATCTTTTCTGTCTTTGTCGCCTTGTTTTGAGTGATTATATCAGAAACAGTCGAGAGCATCGAGTGGTTCCACCACCATCTGGTCCCCAGAAGAGGGAGGCACAGCAGTTCCTTCGCGACGCACACCCACTCACTCAACCCACAAAACACAAAGACACACACACTCACGCAACTTCTCTCCATGGTCAAAGCCAAGATCCCGCTGCACCACCAACATGGACGCTCACGCCAACACACATGCTGGCACCACTAGGAACATTCAGAAGTAAACATACAGGGACAGGCAGGCTTTTCCACCCACAGTTTCTCTGAGGTGCAGTCCATCTGCTCTCTCCATAGATTTACATGGCATTCCAATATGTGATATGACTTACCAGCTTGGTGCATATTACAATCGAAGTGCAGGTGTCTGAGGTACACACATACCACAAGATGGTTGATATTGTCAACCAAAAGTATATCTCAGTTTCCTGAAGTGTAGAAGAGATGGTGTACCTTAGAAAACATGAGGTGAGTCAAACTTTGCCCAGGAGGGATTCATCCAAAGTTTATTTCTATATAAAAAACATATTCAGCCCCCAGTATATCTTCATAACAATTCTTCAAAAACTAAAAGGTTGGTTTCCATATCAAAGATGTTTTTTTTTATCCCACAGACCAATGCAAGAACTGTTAATACAGTTATTCTCTGCAAATTCACTGCTTAAGGTCATAAAATGCCCAGAGGCGTGTTAGAGAACATGAAAATGCCCATGAATAAAATATAAAGCGACAACTCAGAATCAGATCTGAGGCTAGATAGTAATATCGTACACATGTAAATACCACAAAGAGGTAATAAACCCAAAAAAGAACATGTCAGAGAAGCACGTGGGGGGGGGGGGGGGGGGGG
>SSNP01000128.1:41787-73926 GCA_006937955.1 Pachypanchax playfairii | reverse complement strand
GAATAGATATGAAAAATAAACTCCTACTGCATTTTAATTGTAACACTCAGTTCAAAGTGAAGCTGAATGCCAATCGAGCTCAGACGACACATACGAGATCAGCCCACGGTGCAGAGCTGTGAGCGTTCAGGTTGCAGCTGCAGCTTAAAACATCACTGATGGCTGTTTCACCCTCTGACTCACTAAATTAACTCCAAATCCATTTACCAGCGTTGCAGCTTAAGCCCTTCAGTTTGGTTTGGGTCTTCAGCGGTTTCTTCTAATTGAGTTTCTAGTAATTACCACAAGGCTAATGCATTGTAAGTGCCTTCTAAATCAGGGGTAAAGATTTTGTTTCAGACTACAAGTGCACACAGCGATTGTATACATCAGGACATAAGAGGAGCTTTGGGATATGCGAAAAGAAAAAAGGCAGATCTACTGCAGACTTCAGTGACAAGAAGCTCCTAAAGAGAGAGAGGATCATCATGCCTCACATATCCGTGTCTTTAACCCCACCCCCCTCCCTTTTCCTGCTTCCACTTTTAATCTACAATTTTTCATCGGAGCGCAAAGCGGAGGTAACCCGGCTGACACGCTGCACCCGGCCCTTTGATCTATGCTGGCAAATTTGACAAGTAAGCTGACAGTGGCTGGATAAATTCACTGGAAGATGAACAAATTTCCCCAATGAGTATCTAAATAGATACAAAGGGATCCTGTATGTTGTTCTCTTTTTGGATTTTCATCCTCTTTATGCCTTTTTGTTACACTGAATTGATCTTGATAGAATGTGAGGGAGCCTGCAAATAAAAACACCTCTCCTTTTCACCCATGAAGTTGCTTCCTCTCTTCCTCTCTTCCTCCTTTAATTAGGCTTTAATTGCCTTATTAGCTGTGGTTATCGATGAAGGAGAGAATGCAGTGCGAGAAAAAGGTCAGGCGAGGAGGACAGCCGGAGACAAGGAGACTTAACAGGGTAAATGAACAAAGATTGGTGAACTAGTTAAGGAAAGGATTGTAGTAAACCAGGAAGCAGCCACACAAATACAAACACTCGAAAACAGTGAGAAGTTGGTTGGTGGAGATTTCACATTGTAGCAGCCTCCTGTAGGAAAAAGTTGTCAGGTGATATAAAGCACAAGGATAAGCTCAGATACATGACCGCTCCTTCAAGAACAGGCTCTGAGGTGCACCCGGACAATTGACCCTTCACCCTGACCTGAGTGAAGCAGGGGAGATGAATGAGGCAAAGGAGAGAGCTGAGAGCAAAAGGAAGGGCAACCAGGAATGATAAATGAGAGAGGTGTGCAGAGGAGAAGAGACTAGAAGGTGAAGGGAGGGCTGCAAAAGCAAGAGACAGGAGAGAGTAAAGAAAGATAAGGCTGAAGTAAACATTCTTCTGGGGATTCTAAGCGTGTTTTCTCATGCAGGTATTACTAAATGGGGCCACAGAGCACATGCATTCAGAGACAAATGATTTCAGGGGGGTAAAAGGTAGACAAAGAGGGACATAAAAACACAGAAAATGGCTATAAAGAGAGGTATAATTACCACTTAGGGAAACAAATTCACAAATAGATACAAACTGAATGACGATATCGATGCAAAGACCCTCAACATACAACAGACCATTGAAAACCAGTCAAAAAAAGACAAGGAGGGATTATTGTGTTATAACAGGACAAAACAGAAAAGCAGGCAAACTGACCAGAATGAATACTGTTTCAATAACTGCAAAAGGATTAGAAATGATGAAAGACACAAAAGCAAAGAGACAAGGCAACTCAAAGCAACTTCAAAGTGAAAAAATCAGTGAGATTTTTTTTTTAAATCCTCTGAATTAGCCTAAAAAAGACTGGAAAATGAATATAAATAACCACAATAAAAACAAGCACACAAACAGGAAACAACATTAGTTGATATACTCAGATGATAGATTAGTAGATAAATCTGTACCTGAATATATTGTCTCATACAATGTGCACTAATCTAATAATCTAATTTAAAAATGCATATTTTACAGACAATTTACACGAGTGATTTAGTCATTTTTATGAAAGATTTATGATGCCAGCATTTAATAACGGTGGACTGCTTCTTTGCATCACACGTGCCTTTTTAAAATTCACTGAGTTCTTGGTAAATTCATATTCACTTTGCAAGCTGCTGACATCATAGTAAGTATTTCTTATTTTCATTACCTCATGGCTAGTATTATTAATTTCAAATTTTGCTCTGTGGAGGGAAAGAAATTGTAAAACTTGGACTTGAGGCCCAGTGCAGAACACAACACAGGAATGAAGCTAGCAGCTGACACATAAGTCCAGCCAGCGAGTTTTATCAGCGCTGAAAGCTTTAGCAATCCATCTGTTGCTATATGCAACTCTACATATAGTCAAGTGATACTATTAAGGGATGCCGGTGGGAGTGAAGCTTTCACAAAGAAGCATCTGCAGAAGCACCGAGTTAACTTCCTACTCTAATGTCTCTTTATTTGTCACCCACAGCAGACAGAATAAATTTATGTCAGTAACTTGCAAAACAGGCTGTAGGTTTGTGTGTATTTTTCCTGTATGTATCTCTCAGTGTTCATGCCATTGTGAATTTGCACCTCTGAACTGCAGCTGTCACCAGCAAGGGTGTTTGTACCTGCATTCATCTGTAGGTGCGAGGGTCTGGATATATAATTTCATCAGGGAAATGGAGGCACTGCTTCTTCCTCTCCTGTGCATCATTCTCCAGCCTCATTAGAACCTATTCAGTCAATCAAGCATGGACACAATAACACAATAACATGCAAAGTGCTTTGTCTGAGTGTAATTGGCTTTGCAAGGGCTGTTTTTCTCAAACGGTTAGCCTCACTTGCGTCTCTCAGTCTGCGGCCAGGAGACCTGTCCAAGAAATGCAGCTGGCTGGTGGTGGACAGAGGGGCAGAGGGGAAAAAAAGACGGATGGAGACACTGATGAAAATTCAAGAGTCAAATGCAGATAAATAGAAATTGGACACTGGATATTTTTGCTCCTGCTCAGTCATTCGGGTTGGAAGCCTTCTGCATGTGTGTGCTTGAATCGTTTACGTGAACATCATGCAGAGCACATATTCTTGCCTGTCAATCACACGTCCCCCATTATCAAGATAAACCAGCTATTTCCCACACATGAGCACACCACACGGTGAAGAGCTGCGCACACACACACACAGAAAGGCATGATGGGAGATGGATAACACGTTGGTGCAGAAATATTGTGGCTCAGTCTGTATCCCCACAGGAGAGACTGTTTGTTCGTGATGATGGGTGACACGGATGACTGACACTTTCCTCCAACCCGCCAGCCAATCTACTGAAATTGTGCTGTGACATTGTTGATTAGGCAGACATTCAGTGCACGGTGTGCGCGTTGTCACGCCGTGATGGGTTCACTGGTGCAAGAAAATGCAATCTCATTGTGTTTGTGTGTTGTAATATTTCTCTGTGTGTTACATGTGTGTTGCAGTGACATGTGACAGTAAAAATCAAAGAGGGAAAAAATGACTTTGAACCAGAGCTTTGAATGATTCAAGCCAGGCCACAGCACCTCACGCTGTCGACAGGATCATCAGTAATCAAGTGCTGCCATCTAGTGGTGCAAAGCCGTTTTCATTAAAACACTTCAAATCAGGACTCAGGATTTCACCAAAAAGTGTGGAATCAGCTAAAAATAAAACTTGCATTAAACTTTAATCATTGGAGCAGATTTTAATTGACGCAGCAGGAGCAGGATTCTGTTTCTTCCCTTTTTAATAAAGTTCGACTGCCATTTTTTTCCTGCCACGCTTCCTGTGTGTCCTCACTTCGTCTCAGCTCTCAGATCAATAGCTTTGTTTGTTGCAGCAACACCTCCCAGTGTTTTCACTTGTCCCTCTCTGCGGGAAGTGAATTGGATGTCCTGTCCTGTGCAGCGGTTATGCTGTGAATCAAAAAAGCCAAATTAAATTGCCTAATTGGTTTCCTTGGGAAGGGTAAAACAGATTTAAATTGATTACCGGTAATGGCCTTTCTGTGGAACCACATTGGCTTCTGCTGTTTGAGGAGGATTTAGCAAAACCAATTAATTTGACTCACCTCTTATGCGCCCTACTTCTGTCTCCCTTTGTCTCCGTCTGGGAGCTTTTTCATCGTTTGCTTTTCCTGCTTCCTAATGCCCTACTTCATACTCACAAAAATAAAAGGAATAATGAAGATTATGTCACTGGATAACAATCATTCAAGCCTAATTGGCTGAATGCTATCACACTGGGGTGCTGATAAAACGGAGCAGATATTTTATTTTATTTTTTTTTTCCTCTGCCGTAACAAGTCTCGCCTGACAAAAAGTAATTTAAATCTCTCATTCAATTACTTTGTCTGTGCATGTTTGCTTCCAGACTGCTGCTCTTTCTGCAGCTGCTGCATCAGCTGAGGGAGGAAAAAAGACGTTAAGGTCACAGTTTGTCACAAAAGCTGATTAAATCCCGTCTTTGTGTCTCTCTCTGTGTGTGTTTTTTCCTTCCAATCAAACATTTTCACAATCAGACATAATGTGACATTTAGCAAGGGGGGAAATTACAGGTACTTAATGGGACCTCTTTAATTACATTAAGGAAACTGTTGTGAATGATCAAAACAAATGTTTCCTGCTTTAAATGAAAGTTAAAATGTACATCAGTGATAATTATTAAGCGTCAAATTCTCTTTTTATTCCTTTTGTTCATCAGGCTTTTGTCAGATCAAGAGTGAAGCATCAGCTTTTGCAGGTTTTTAACTATAATAAACGTGCAGCTCTGAATCGGAACTCTTTCAGCTAAATTAAATTCACTGAAGTAAAATAGCCCATAATAAGTTTTAAAATATAAATAAATAAAGCTCTGTAAGAGTATTTATAGCTGAGTTTACTAAAGAGTGACTCAGCTGTCTTTTGCCGAAGCTTCAACAGTTTTATATGTAACAAAATAATTAGACTCATGTACAGCTGTTTAGTTGGATTACAAGCAAAACCCTTAAGCCTTACAAATGACTGTAGAAAGAAGGCCAGACTCCTTCATGGGATTACTTTACACACACTGGATGTTGCTGTTGTAAATTTGTCTTAACTAGCAGCATTAGGAGGCGTCTCAGCGACAGTAACGAGGATATTTCCAACCTCAGCAGGTGAGCGGTGTAAATGAAAGTAGAGTCGTGGGGTAAAAGGATGGAAAAACTGTGATGAGCGTTTTAGGACAAAACAAGGAAAAGTACCTCAAAATGGCTCTAAAGTTGTATCTACATGCAACTGAAAGAATCTGAGTAAAACAAACATGACTTTAAAATTCATGAAATATTTATCTTAGTTTATCTCAGACTGATTTAAGATTAAATCCAGAAGATATAAAACTTTGTTCAACTTATTTCTCAGTTAAGTTTTCATTTTGATTTGATATGAAAAACTATAGAATAAAGTTCATCTATATCTTTATCCATTTTAAACACAGAAATTACTTATTTTTATCCATAAATGCACATAAATGAAGGCATATAGTATCTTTCATAAGCATTACAATCCCATTTACACTCTTTCATTATAAACCACATCAGCTGAGTGTCAAACGTGACACACACGACACATTGTAGATTCGTTGCTCTTGTATAGCATAAATTTATCATCTAACACGAGGTAATCTGATAATATCAAAAGTTAAGAAAAGTATTTAAACCTATTTCTAGTGAAACACTTCAGACAAAAAGAATAACACCAACATCAAAACACAACTTGTAGTTTCTGTAGTTTTTTATTTCTTTACATTAATTTTTACAGAGTTTGTAAAACCTTATTAAAAGTGCATCAGGACAAAGAGCCCGTTTGTATTCAAATAACTTGAATAAGGAGTACATAATGTATTTCTATAGTACATGACAGAGATGCTTTTTTATACAAAAAAATTAAAGTAAATTACATTTCTTCACCTTCTTTGCGAGGAAATTCCTGCAAAAAATGTTAGATAATAAGTTATTAGAAAGGGTAGGGAAACTAAGATAAATTAGTTTTCATAACAGTTGGTTATACATGAAGATGTGTTCACCTGTTCAGACAAGAGGGTAACTGGCTGCAGTTGCAATACCACACTGGTTGTTTTTGTTCCTGGTCATCATGATGTATCCTTTGTCACCCCAGCTGAGTCCCCAGCTACAAAAACATGCAAGAAACATATGTTTCACTTGTATTTTCATGTGAAGAAATTAAAAGCATTTCTGCTTATTAGTGTCAAAATAAATTAGATGGTTTAATAGATGTGGTTTGATTAAAGTTGAGTAATATATTTACCTGTTTTTGACCAGCCAATAGTCACGTCCGTTATCCGAACCGTAACCCACAGCCAGCACGCCATGATCCAACTCTGAGCTGCTGCACTGTGGTTCATCATAAACTCCTAAAGAACACATCCATGGGTTAGACTGGGTGTTTTAAGAGCAGCTGACATATTTCTTTCTAACAATTTTTTTTCCATTAGGTGACTGTTTAAATAAAAATATTACAGATATGTCTCCACCTGATTCATAGAGCTGGAAGGACTCATGAGAAGCATCGATGCCAATTGAAATTGGTCCGATGGTCGCAACAGCTTCCTTCAGGGCGTCTTCGTCACCTGGAGTTATGTCAACGTAGCCTGTGCAGGTGGCACCAATGCTGTCGGGTTTGAAACGACATTGTCCATCCTAATTGAAAGAAAATGTACTAATATTTACTAATGCCGTCTATACTGTCACATTCACTAAAAGAGATTAAATGTGGTGAAATTTTTAAGGATTATTTTGGGATCCAGTCTAAAGCGTTGAGATTGTTTTAATTCCACTAGATGGCAGCATTGTCTACGTTTTGCATGAAGCTTCTTTATTTTTAAGACTGAATGACTTCATTTGAATCTACACTTTCATTTTCTAGGATAACATGATGAATGGAATCTGTTTTATTTACCTCAGCCTCATAAGGGTAGGAATCCTCTGTGTCTATCCCTCCATTTGCTTTGATGTACTTGAAGGCATAGTCCATCAAGCCGCCCATGCAGCCCATGTTGCCATAATCCCCAGAGCAGTCAACCAGCTGCTGCTCACTCAGTGACACCAACTTTCCTGTCTTCCTAAAGTTCTGACCCTCTAAAGAGCCAGTCTACAGCCAAGAGAAGGTCATTTTAAATACAAGAACCATTAGATTGTATAACGTTTGCAGGATTAATACATCATTAAGTACGTACTGCACTAAAGGCCCAGCAGGAGCCGCACTGTTTCTGATCCTTCACATCTGTAACATATCCCTTGTCTCTCCAGTCAACCGTGTTGGGCAGATCGTTTCCCTCAGGCAGCCTTAAGAAAGCCGAGCCACTGCGAAGCTGAGAAGAGTTGAAGGAACGCAGGAGGCCGTGAGAAATCAGCTGCTTGTACTCTTCGTTTTCCTAAAGAAGAAGGGAACCAACATCAGAATATCACATATGATTCCATCCGTACACTCTGAATGCAACTGGTGATGCTTTGTGAAAATCAGATTTTAGATGATGGTGAGAAGAGCCACAGCTGCTAAATACCATGTCAGCAAAGTAGGTCATGCCAAGGCGGTATGACTTGATGCCCTGATCTGCCATCATGTTGTGGACCAGCACTTGTTTGCGGTTGTTGAGCCAGATTTGCCTACGATGGTTCTCCTCTGATGGAGAACTGTAAGATCTTCCTGCCGTTCAGAAAAGAAAATGATCAGAAAGAGAATGAAATCAAATTAAATAACCCTTTTTAAGCTGACAATCATTTTAAAAATGACATCATACGTATTATCATGAAGACATTTTAGTTTCTCACCAAACTTAAGTTTCCAGGCATGAAACTCAAGGTCTTCCAGAGAGACTCTAGCGCAGCTGGCTACAGCCAGAACAACAGCAGCAACTATCAGTAACTTCATCTTGGCTGAAGACAAACAGAAAGACAAGATCCTTTGTGACTTACAGGAAACCACACAGGTTACAGCAGCTTACTTAGACTTCATCTTTTTTTTTCACTGATGTTTCCTGACATAATATTCGGTGTCACCTGCTCACTGCAGATCGTCAGTTCTCACAGCTTTGAACTTCTCTTCCTCCAACTCTTTTTTTTTCTTTCCGTGTCAGTGTTAATATGTAACTGAAAGCATGTGTTGCTGCCTGTATGTCTTGTTATCTGCGTTGTAGCAACTTACCTGCCTCTGTAGGTGTGTGTAAGTTGAAGTCTGAGGTATTTCCTCCTGTCAGTGCAGAGCTGTGTTGGAGAGATCTTATATATGTGGCGATGATGATGACTCCAGTATTTCAGTCAGGTGGCTGTCATGAGCTCATAAACAAAAAAGAAGCAAGTCAGGCAAAGAGTCAGTAAAAGGTGGAGTTTTGTGAGACATATGACATATTTATCCTCAAAAATTTCAGGAACATCAATCAGAGTTAACTGTAAGTGTGATCTATTGCTCAACATGTTGTTCTAAGATATCAAGTCACATGAATTATGTGCATCATGTTTTTACATTGAAAACCCCAAAATGGGATTTCATACCGCTTCCAGTCAAAGCCATGAAGAATATTCCGAAAACCAAAACAAATAAACAATAAGTCATCTGTAAATGTATGCCGTCGCCTGAAACGGTGCCTCGTTGGAAAATGCTACATGTCAGCGGATGTGTTTTTAGTCTTAAACAGTAACGAGCATTTGAACTGACGCCCACTCAACGAAAGTTTGACTTTATCTGAACTGTCAGGATTTATATGAAGTATTGCCTCTATTTTCCTTTTTGAAAAAAATCTGTGATTTTATTTTATTTTTTAATTCAGGGAACAAATTAGAAATATGTTTACTTGTGTAAAAATCTTTTGAACTTTAATGAACTTTTTTAATACTAACAAAAGGAACTGAACTTACTTTTGTTTGTTTGTTGTCGTTTAGCAAGTTTCACCTGTCTACCCTGTCAAGGATGTATGGAAATCCCAGTTCATCACTGAAACCAGAAAAACCGTCTAGAATTCCCAGAAACAGAAAGTCAGAGCTGAAAAATGTTCTGAGGGTAATTAAAGCAACAATGTGTTTTTTCTTTAAATCACAGGTGTGATTGTTTTTACCTGAATCTATTTTCTTTGCAAAGTGAGTAACTAAGAGAATTTTGTTTACTGCTTGCAGTCACAAGGCTTTTAGTCTCATGACAGTCTTTCAGACCATAAAGATCCTGTGAATTGAAAGAAAACTGAAAACTAAGCTAAAAGTTTACAGATGTCATTAAAATCTGTTGTGCTTGTGACTTCCAATTACCTGTTTATGAGGCTTGATCAATATTTGTATACAATCCTGCCAGAAAAAATACCCTAAAGTGCAAAATATGGATATAGAGTAATTAAATTAGCTTAGATTTTACCAAGTTCTGCTGATAAAATTTCAAATCCTGCAGAAGTATTAAAAGAAAACTGTTCATCATGTA
Organism: Pachypanchax playfairii; assembly: GCA_006937955.1. NCBI lineage: Eukaryota > Metazoa > Chordata > Actinopteri > Cyprinodontiformes > Aplocheilidae > Pachypanchax > Pachypanchax playfairii. The sequence continues at coordinate 64,470 of SSNP01000128.1, read as the reverse complement.
TAAAAAGCAACATGTCTAAAATCAAAGTAGCAAATCGTAGAAAAATCTCCTCTGTGACCATTAAACTCCTGCCAGCTGCAACATTAGCACGTCTTTACAAGTGAAATGTGTGACACTGATCATCTCGTCACATTATAACTCATTACAGCAGCAGTTAGTGAAGGATCCCTTATTGAAGTTGATGACTTGGAAACAGGAAATGGGGGCAGGTGTTGGAATCGCTGCCGCTTCGACACGCTTGACGACAAAACGAGAGAGAGAGAAGCTCAGGTCAAGCGAGACATTCTTCTTGTGATCCAGCAAGAAGGTTCAGATGTCTGCAAGAATCACTGTGTCACACATGCTGTAGCTACAACCTTTTATGCCTCTTATAACAGGAATGTGACAAAACTTTGACCTTTTGTAGAGGTTTTGCTGTGTTACTCACAGAATGGAAAAATACAAAGAATGTTCAAATCATTTAAAATGTAACATATGTGATGATGGGTATAAAAACCTCTGCAGGTTGGACATTCAGCTGTTATTACAGATGCTTGAGTTGGTTCGTAATGTTTTAATTGTAGCAGTTGAGCTGCGTTGGGGTCCATTCAAACATAAGCACTCTCCTAAAATAAGTAAATAAACTGCCAAAGTCCCAAAAGGATTAAACGATAAGAAAAAACTGTGTCAGATAAATATAAAAAAAGCACATGTTCTCATAAAGATTTCTTAGAAAACAAATACAAGATGGTGTAAACTCGTCAGTTAGTTCATTATGTTTTTTTTTTATCCTTCTATTTGTCTTACAAGTGAAATGTGTGACACTGACCGACACTTAATCTAAGATGGTGTAACATATAATACCTTTTTATGCTTTTTGCTTTTAAATTGCTTTGATATGGACACTTGGAATTAGATACATAACTGTGATTGTGAAATGTGGAAAAAGGGAAACGAGAGGAAACACTGACCTACATATTGAAAACGTTGTATTGTGTGTTTATCTTCAAGAATCTGGAAGTGGGTTTGCACTTTTAGAAAGGCATAAAGGTTGGAAGTTATCTTGACTTTTATGAAACATTTACAAACTCTGTCGTGAGAAACCATCAAGTTATGAGTCAGCACAATCATAAACTCAAGAACGTAGGATAATTGTCGTAGGAGAGATTCAGGTTACCTCATGCTGATTTGTACAAACATGACACAGTTACAACTGATTAGAACCTAAAACATTTTGTTCTTGGTTTCCTCATCAACCTCAGTAAGGTTAGATTCTCATCAATCTGGTCAGGACGTTCTAAACGAAGAGTTCTGATGACTTCCTGGCGGTAGAGCGGGTCGTCGAGGAGTTTATAAAATTCCCTCACCTGATTCATTCAAACTAAATTTTCCCAACAACTGTTCATATGCCAAAGGTTTGCGATTCATGTCTGTTACTGTTAAAGCATGTGAGCATGTTTCAGCATAAGTGCTCATGAGTTACAGGGAACTAATGACAAATATTTCTACAAAGGCAAAACTGAAACTGCATAACTGCACGTTTTACAAAATGATCACTTACAAAACCAAAGCTCGTGTTTTTTTTGTTTTTCAATTTTTTTAATTGTTGTTAGACTGTAAAATATGTGAAAATACCACAACTGGGATTTTGTTTTCAGGCTCATTCAAATGAACAATTATTTTTATGTAAACATGCAGATTCCCTTATGTGACTTCAACCAGTTACTGATCACATGATTTACCAGATGTTGACTGTCTCTGCTCATGGATTTTCTCACTTTAAATTATTACTAAAACCAGTTTAAACAACTAGGAGTTTTATTTTGGGTTTCTTTAGGAAGTGCCGGGGACTAAAACAGACTTCCCTATCTCAAGATTTACAGTAAAATGTTTTCCCAAAATTATATCTTGTAAAAAAAAAAAACACACACTTTTGTAATTTAACTTTTACAACATAAACAAATAAAACTTCTTTTTCTTTCTTAGCTTGTGATTATTAACGTCATAACAGCAACACAGATGATTGTTGTAAAGGTCTGCTGGTTGCTTTCTGCAGTGTTACAAAACCACCAGAAGATGGCAGCATCTCCTTCCACGTTCCTTAATTAATAGTCCAGTTTAACACAAAAAAATAAAATAAAATTACAATAAATATTTTATGGCTTAGTTAACAAGATTTACAACTGGATCAATCAGTGTGTATTTCCAAAATAACAGTATTTATAATTAGTTCATTAGCGTGGGGGGTTTGTGTAAGTCCTGTTCTATATTTGGTTGACTTGAAGAGATTTGGTGTTATGCAGGATTTACTGACAACTAAGTGATATAATCTGATAAAATGTGTGGGCACACTAACTATGGAGAACATCCTGAAGGGCCTCGCGTGAAAAGAAATGAGATGAGGTGTCTGGAATTGGAAACTGAAAGGAAAGCTATCCTCGGTAAACTCTTCTAATTTCATTACTCTACATGTTTCCTCAGCTTAAAGCCAATCACATCGTTGGCTGCTCCCAAACGAGTGCCACGCATAATGTATCAGCCTCTAAACTGTAGCAGAGGCCCAGATTGGCATACTGTATAATCTGATTATTGAATCAATAACATAGCAACATTTGGTACATTGCTGGGATGGTTGGCTTCTTCTCCAGTTACGCATTGCAGGCATTCAACACTCATTCCTGCTTTATAGGTGACAAAGTGTGAATGCGAGCAGGAATTCAAACGGAAGGCCTTTTAAATAAGTCACGCAGCCAAACTTTGATCACACCTGACTGTGCTGCTGTTTCTGGGTTTTAAACACACTGAAATATCAGAAAAATCTACAGCAAATCTATATACTTTTCAAGAATTGTATCTTTTCAGCGCTGAGTCTTTAAAAAAAAGATTAAATATGATAAAGACAAAGATCTTTTGTTGTACTTGTAAAACCTAAGGTTCCTGCATGTTCATAAATGAATGAAGAAGGTAAAACAAAAGGATGAAAACAAACTGAAACACATTTTACAACATTATGTTAAATAACATTTTCACCATGACTGTAAGTTGTTGCACATTTCCATAAACATAGGAGATACAACAATGTACAATAAAATATTTATTGACATTCCTTGACAGTAAAATGAGAGATGACACGCACAAAAAAAATCCCCAAATATTCAGAAATTTCAAATTCAAAACACCTAAAAACATCTTCTAAGAAACAACTAAAATGGAAGATAATCAAATTAAAAAGACATGGTTCACAGAGGGAGTTCATACTGAACAATTTTGATCAAATGTTTTGAAAAATAGATAAGAAAATCCACCAAAAGCACATTGCAGGGGCTGTTTAATCACCTCCCACCTTAAGAAACTCAATGAACTAAACCACAGTGATTTCAGAACACTGGCCAACCAATCATATTACAAAAGCATGTTGTTACTGATAAATATACACTTTATTTTAGAGAGAAATATTTAATTATGATTAAAAAAAGGCTTTTCGATGAGCACAATCTGCCATAATTTCTGCTCTTGGGTATTGCTGCATGTTGCATTTGTGAAATGCAGATAAATGGATAATGACAATGACAACACAGAGATAACCAGGGATGCTGGAAGAAATCCCAGCTTGCTGCTATTCATCCCTCTACCCCCCATTCACCCCTCTGTCTCTTCATCCTCTGCAAAAGTCTGCTGGGATTCTGTCTTTCTCCGTCCAAACAGGTCACAGTGGCTGTTGTCATGCCAGGGTCTGAGCTGCACCAGCAGCGCCCAGAGACCGAATGGAAGAGATGCAGAACAGAGGACAACAGCACAGACTGTAGCCAGTTCAGACACTGTGTCTCCCTGCTCTGTTCCCTCTCTCTGCTTTATCTCCATGGTGCACACAAGTCGACCTGGAGCAAGGCATTATACTGGCACGGGAGGCTAGAAACAGAAATAAGGGGGTGGATAGATGGGGGTGCAGTGTGTGTGCAGGGGGATAAAGAGACACGCTGCTTCAATAGCGGAGCAGGTCCAGGGACTAATTGGATCTGGTAATGGCAGGTCAGTGTGACTGAAGGGCTCGTTAGAACCAGTACAGCTCCTTGGCTTTCTTGTGCTGCTGAAGGCCTGAGAAAAGAAAGAGGCAGGGAAACAATGAGGAGGACAATAGCAAACAACAGAATACAGGTTGTCATGGAGCCTATTTTGGCCAAACATCCTGTTTCAAAGGGGCAAAAAGAGCTTCTGTGATGATTATGATGCATTGTATGTTTGTGTGTGTGTGTGTCTGCACGTGTGGGAGTATCTGTAAGACCAGGATCATTCCACATCCATAAATATATGCAGCCATGTTCCACACATTTCACACGATTAAAAAGGCAAATGATATGGCTCCTTTTGCTAAAGTGTTTGAGTGAAAAAATAAATGGAATTAATTTAATTTCTATATTAAATAATTTCATCAGTTTAATTTGCTGTGTACAATAATTTATATTTGCTCGACAAACTTTCAAGGATGTGTGTAGATCATAAAAAATAAAAATGTTCAACTTTGATGTCTCTGTATCTCTTTTTGAATGTTTTTATATTGAAATCTGGTCCAGATGGTTTTCTAAATTATAAATAAATCTCTTGTATAGTCTAGATAATGTTTTTAGCAAAATGTGAGTGGGTACCTGCATCCATGTTAAGAGCCAGTGTCTGGCTTACATCTCCAGGAGGAAGTAGGCTGGGCCAAGAGGTGGGGGGCTCCAGCTTGCTCACTTCATAGTGGCTTGGCAGGGCGGGTAGATGAGGTGGTCGCACGGTGGGCATGAGCAGGCCCCCGTAGTGAGGCTCTAAAGCCGATGGTGAATACAGTTCATGTAGGGGTCGTGGAGGACCATATGCCTGGGGTTGAGGATATCCCCAGCTCTCTGGTGGGTGTGGGTGAGAGTGTGGGTGAGGATGAGCGTGTGGATGAGGCAGGCCTGGGTGTAGACCTGATGCGTATGGGTCCATGGAATAGGAGGGTGCACTCGTCTCGCAATGGGGGCGACCCTGAGGTGGAGAGTAGTTGCTGTCCCAGAAGGACGGGGGAAAGCTTCGTCGGATGCTCGGTGAAGGAGCGTCTAATGAAAGAAGAGTGATAGAAAAATAGTAAACAGCCATCAAGTACAAGTAAATAACAGCTGCACAACTTTGTGCTGAATCATTTAATTAATAGGAGCGAGTGGACGGGACGAAGCTGTGCAAAAGGAGCAACGCAAGCTAAAAGAGAGCTGTCAGTCATGTGACTGTGACCTCCTCCGGCCCAGATATCTTCCCCATTTGATCATACTGTCACACAGCCTAAGCCCCAACAAGGCACAGAAATAAACACGAGCACACTCTTACAGACAGAGTGAGGGAGAAACAGAGACACAAAGTAGGAAGAGAGATGCCCCCGTATCCTAAAATTCTATAAAAGGCCGACACTGTAACCTCAACGCAGCTCAAGGCTCACAGAGTGTTAAATCACCTGCTATGGTGACACCTCTCACTTTCATGTCAGCCCCTGAAAGTCTGAACACACACACACACACACACACAGACCAACAATTCTAACTCTATACAAGCACCTGTCCACTCTTCCATCTCCACCTCCACCTGTTATAATTTTTTCTCTCTCCTTCCTCTTGTCAGAATGTCAATAAGACATTGTTTAACAGTACAATTTAACATTTCAACATTCCTCAAAAAAAACTCTCCCTGAGAGGTAGCGTTTTGCCCTGCCCCCCCCACCCACCATGCCCAGGGCAACATTTATAAATCTGACAACCATCGTGGGGCAAGGATTGGAGCACGAGTAAGAATGGCAGCCATGGAGATTTTTTGAAGGGGATACGCCGGCGAGGCTGTGCGCTTACGGCCGTGTATAAACATAGCATCTGTTGTGAGGCAGGGAGCGTGTGCTGGTGCCAAAATGAAGACGTTCAGCTGGACAAGAAAAGAGACTACGGAGACAGCACATCGAGGGAGTGAGTCAGGCTGCAGGCCCCTACATGGATATCTAAGGGATATCCTCATCCTGTTGATAGAAAGAAGCTTTGAAAGATTTCAAACTGCGTTGACTTATTGCATCTTTCTACTGTCAAAGACATAAACAACTGTATCATTACTTCATGTACATTTTTAAAAGCCTGTATTATATTAGTGTTTGAAGTAAAAGCAGACCTGTGAACATTATGTTTTAAACTCTGACTAAAAATATGTTCAGATGTCTGTATTTACAACAACAGCATCTGACTTTAAAACATTAGCCTAACATGATTAAAAATAGGTTTCTTTTGCTAGAACTGCTAACAAGATGTTGACCTGTATGACCTTATCCCATGACCTCCATCAACAACCTTTACAAACCAGGCTTGGGTTCTGTCACATGATCACATCACCTGTCTGACCCTCTGCTGTGCTCTGCAGAAGTGTCAGCTCTCCCTGAGCTCTCAAAATCTGTGTTAGCTGTAATAAATCAGCGTTATGGCCTGCTGAGGAAGAGTCTGTGAGGTAGCAATAGGTTTACGTTTCTCTATTCAACTTTAGTGAAAGAAATAATAGAGCCAAATGTGAGTCTGCAAAATTGTTGTCATGAGCCACATACCTGTGCTCTGTTGGTCTGCTGCCCGTCGTTTGCCCTCTTCATCCATGTAGGTGCTGAGGGCTCTGGAGAAGTGTTCATCCACCACACTGCTGATGTCTCCATGATAGTAGGTGAAGAGGACACAGCGAGAAGTCAGATATTCTGCCTCGGGGGCCTCCTGCTTCTCCTTGGGGCCCTCAGCTTGCCTTGACGATGCAGTTGTGAAAGAAGAAGAAGAAGAGCTGGATGAAGAGGAGGAAGAAGTAGATCCTCCGGTTCCTGGGCCCCCAGACATCCCTTCCGGAACGCTGGGAGTATCCATAAAATCCCTACTGTGGGGCACAGTGCTGCTCAGACCTGTAGGAGCCTGTTGTGAGTGGGGGGTGAGGGGTGGTCAGTGAAAGAGGGGTGAAGGGGGAGAAGGTGAAGACAGGTGTTGCAGAAGACACTTCTGAAAATGAATGAGGCATTTTGATGTTTTTCTTTGTGTGGCATGCGTGTGCATGAACATGAGAGCGTAAAAAATTTATATTAGGTAATAATGACATAAATGTAAGCTGTGATAAATGATGATAAAGCAAATAGTTATTAATTCATAAACTTATGAAACATCTTACCTTTAAAAAAGTCTGTTTTTTCTTTTGTTTTGTTTTTTACGCACAAATAATAAAACAACATAGTATTTCTTTATATTTTTTAGCTTGAAAACTCAGATTTTTTTTATGACAGAAATGCATATGTAACATTTAGATAGTCACTCACGTCCTACCTGTAATCTATTGAGAAATGCAGGAGCAGTCGGTGCGTACGGTGCGTAACGTCCATAAGCTGGGTACATAACATCCAAACAGCTCATGGTAAATAAACGGCGTCCTCACTCTTCTCTTGAAACCGACCTCTGCAAGTGAGAGTCCGACAACATCCCGTCTTTTTAGTCCAAGTGAAATTGTTGTTCGGCAGTAATAATAATAATAATTATACGAGTTTTAAAAAAAGCTCGTGCCAGATTTGACATAGTCACTTCAGAAAGAGCGCGCGTCTCTGCCTTCCAGCGCGCCCCACAACAGCTGCGGCAGCAAAATGTGGTGAGGTTTATGAAGCAAGCACGAGGGTGTCCTGTCCTGTACATCGTTGTCAACCCCTCCTACCTTTATCCCCCCACCTCAACCCCCTCGTTATCGGCTCTGAACTCCATCACAACATCAACAGTTAGATTAGTAATTGAGTTCATAAAGAATTCTATCTTTTTGTTTGTTTGTTTTTTCAAGTAAAAATCAATCTGGGAATTGGGGAGCATAATTTTTTTAAAAGATGTAAATTGTGTGAAGGGGTTGAAATCCATAGTTCACATTCAGATTTAAACAAAAGCAAGAGGGTTTTCCAGAAAACCTGGAAACAACTTCCACAACATCTTATTCCTGGTGTAAAATGTAGTTAAAAGACATGTCATCTAGATACACAAATAGATTAGGATGAAGTCACCCAGCTATCCAGACACACAACAATGAGCACATGATACATGTGGTTCTGTGCCTTTTTTATTCCTCTCTATGTACTTTGGATCCTTGAAAACTTTGTGCTCAGTCCAAACTGAAAGTGTATCCATGGTCTTAAAACAGCCATCGGTTGCCAAGTAAACCCTCAAGTCATCTGAAGTATTTAGTGTGCTCCCAGTGTGACACATAGGTGTCAACTATAGGTTGCATACACTGGTCATACCGACATGGAGGAGAAAGGCACTCTGCACAAATCTATGACAAATTATCACCAATCAGCAGTGCAAACAAAATATATTTTCACATGGACGTACAAACAAACAGTCAGGAGAAAAGGAGAAGCCGTGAATTCACTTTGTATCTAGGTGCAAAAAACATGAGAAAATATTTAATTAAAACAGGGTTTTTTTATACTTTGTGTGTTTCTCTTGGTTGGAGGTGCTTGAGGTTTGAGCATGCCAGTCTTTCTGACAGGCACTTTAGAATGCTTGTGAGAATAGTGTGGAAAATTTGCAGAATTCCATGGACGAGTGTCAGATGAGGGGGAATGTCTCTGATGTATGCTAGTGGATGAGTTCCTTGGGAAGTTACATGGTCTCTCCTCTGCGTTCTCCAGATGGAGAACATGACCGACAACTCGCTGTGCATACATAACTGAATGTTGATTATTGGCATGTTAATGAATAAATGCTTTAAAGTAGTGCAGTGAATAAAGCTGACAAGAAATACTTTTTTTATTTTAATTTGACAGCTTTTTCTCACAAATTTTACAAAACTGTAACAACATTTGCTTAAAGTTTCATTAAAAATGTAGATTTCTGTTTACATTATGATTAAATTACGTGAATCCTCTTCTTTTAATTGATCATTTAAAAAACTCTGGTCTTATTGCTGCCTGTATTCATGCAGGGTAAACGCAGGACAGCTAAAGTCTCACAGGGGAAAGAGAGTGATGCAATGCTAGAAAGATCACTGTTACACCAGCGTGATCAACAGCTGCAGCTGACGGAACAGAAGGGAGGTCACTATGAGTATTATTGGCCATGACTAAATTTCTGTGTCTCTGTCTCTCTCTTTCTGTCTCTGCCTTGCACTTGTTTTCCACTTGCAAAGAATATGATCTTTCCCTATTTATTGCGTCAACCTTACCGTACACATGTAACTGCATCAGTAAAAATGCATGCATTGGACATTTGCAAATGAAAGAAAAAGTCTACCAACATGCACAAAAGTGGTCCTAAAATGCTGCTTTTTGTGGTAAAATTTTTCAATTGAAGACCGATCGATGGTTCTTCTGTGGTGGTGTCTACATTTACTGGCATAAGCTGAAAATAAACACAGGTTACATCACTTCTTGTGACCCCAGACCACAGCCCCGCCCTATCAAAAGAGGTCTGACCAGGCAACATCTCTCATTGGCTGAGATGTTGCAGACCAGTTGAGGTAGTAATGGCAACCTGGTTTTATTTAGCACGCTATTCAAATTGCAGCAGCCCCATGAATAGAATATACTCCTGTTTTCTAGAAGTACCTATGAGTGCAATAAAAAAAAAAACGGAAGTGTTACTGCCAATCTTAAATTCTCATCAGGAAAATAAATAAGATGTTAGTGACAGTGTGTAAAGTGCGAGTGATTGCAATATGAACCTAAAACCATATAAGACACCTCCCGAAACAACAAGTCCTTTATTAAGGTCTCTGTGGGGCTCAGTCCCAAGAGGTTTGGACCTCGGGATTCCGCTGTTGTTTGTGTCTCAGTGTATGTGTGTGTACATATGTCCGAAAGAGACATGTACAGCTGCCCTGTTGTCCGGTTCCACACAAACTCATCTCAGCTGTTCAAAATCATCACGCGGTGTCATCGGAAAGACACTCTGGCTCACACAGACACTCACAAAGGGCCACATATGGACAGGTCTGGCTCATTCAACCTTCTACACAAATGTTGGTAATAAATCGTCTGTGATAGAATGTGCAAGTGTGCAGCTATTTTCTTTCTCACACAACCTACTTATTGTCCTCACAGACCACCAGGATCCCAGAGTCCTGAAGTCAGAAAAAATGTAGAAAATATCAGTTAGAATCACACTTGCAGTCCAATTTAATTTAACAATGTGTGTGTTTCACTTTATTTATAACCAAGGTGTGGATAATCCTGAACCATATGAAGTTATTATGGCAGATACAGTAAGATGAATTGCCACCAAGACAAGCAAAAATTTAAGAAACTTAAAACTTAATAAAATCGAAATATGTGAGTCTTAAATGTACAAAAATAAAATAATATTTTGACTGTTTTGTCATTTATTGGTTATGATTTATTTGTTAGCTTTAAGCGATGTGAGACATTTTATTTAATCTATAATTTAGATCTAAATTATCAGTTGGCAACATGATAGAAATATTCTGTGCAAGCAGGAATTGTTTAGCTACTAATGTTCTTAAATTGGCCCTTTTTTCAAATACTGTATAAACAGATTCTTATTCTATCTTATTAGTATAATCCTGCTCTCTGTTTATTAAAGCTATCTCTCTGCAATGGACAGAATGTGAATAAACTGCATTCTCAAAGAGGCTGACAGATGCTACATTCCCATTTTAGTTCTGCTGACACCCTCCTGCAGGGTCGCTTAAATCAAACTCACATATTTGAACTTGTTCAGTCAAAAGAAATCAAACAAACACAATAAAAAAGCACTCAGAAAAAAATATGTGACCACCATGAAGCAGTTAGAAGAGCACCATGGACGACAACATGGTGGAGGGTGCAGACTGAGAGCAGAATCACAAATTTGGCATGTCACATGGTCAAACAGTGAGGATTTACAGCCGGTCAGGTTCCTCATCAGCAGCATGGTGTTGTGGCCTCAGAATGCCAGGTATGGAAGTGAGATCAGACTTCGGCTTTAGTTTGTGGACCCTTTCTGTCGACTGCAGCCAGCGTGACCAGCTGAACATGACCATGTCACTGGTGGTTGCACGGATAACGTGGCTGTCTTTGATTGTTTCTTGTTTTATTTACTTTCTCACTTGAAAGCACATTTTGTCAAATAAAACCAGCAACCATGCAAATAAAAGTAAAAGTTATTTTCAGACAAATACAAGGAAACAAAAATCACAATATTGAGACACAAAGAGATTCATAAAGTTCTGAAAGTTCTCTGATACTCATCTACTTTCTTTTCTCGTCTCCACACTCAGGACGTATGATTTACTCACCGGTGACATCATGGAGCCCGCAGCTATTTTTATTGGAATAGCCAGCTCCTTTCCACGCTATGCCACCTGTCTGATCCGCGCCAGTCAACAAGCCCCTGGAGGAAAAAAAATAAGTACCCAAAAAGTGATTGAGAGTTGAAAGACAGGATATGATATAAGAATGCCAAGCTACTGTCCTAAGCATGTTTCACAATGTGTGTTGTCACAGCAACTGGTCTGCCTTCCTTTTGCCAGGATACTCTGAGGGCAGTCACTTCTATATCCTGTGATTTAACCCTCACAAAAAGTGCTTCATCATTTCTCCTTTGTTCTTTCACCCTGTCAGCAGGATTTGTGTGCAAATATAGATTTCAGATAAACTTCCTGTCTGTTAAAAAGTGTTGACCATATTGTTCGTCCTTGTTCTGTCCTGCAGGATCTGTGGCGGCGAACAAATATGTAATTTTATGGTTGGGGGTCAGGGGTTATTCCTATACTTGTTTCATCTGTTTATAAATGCAATTTAGTTTCAAGCAATACACAAGAGGGTTAGGGTTAGGAGTTACCATCCCATCCTGTGGCTCCTGATATGTGAAGAATTGTAGATAATTAAAAAAACATATAGGTAAATAAAAGTTTAAAGACCATGTGAAGACAGATGAACATTTCAGATATGGTAAAACATTTTGGAAAAAAAGTATAATGTAACAACTTTATTTTTTGCACACAGAATGATGAAAAAGTCATGAACTAGAAAATTAATTAGACTCAGAGAAACATGTGAGCTCTACTCGTGAGCTTTTTTATATTGTAACTAATCATTTTTGGTAAGTTTGTGAAAATAAAATAAAGAAGAATCATAAATGGTCCTTTTTTCTTGCTGTAACGAATACCAACCAAACAAATAATTGGTTCAAGCGTCTATGAGTCCCTCTTGTGGCAAAAGTGTGAAATTACATCTTTGCTGAGGCGTTTTAAGATCATTCTGTCCAGCAAATGCAGCCAATGGACAACTAGGAAATATATATTTTATTGTATTTATTTATGTATTTGTTTGGAAGTAAGAGGGTTCCACAACGCAAAAAAGACAAATTTAGTATATAATCAGAAACAAAACAAGGTAATCTCTCCAACACATCTTGGCAGCTTATTTATTCTCTATAGTCTGTTTCTCTTCTTATGATTTGCAAAGGCCAACTGCTCTCAGACAAAAGAAACACCCTGGGAAAGTCATTGACTGCTAACATAGAATAGGTATTGTTCATTAAAAATATAGAGTTGACATTACTCAACATGGACTATAGTATGGTATTTTTTATGACTTGTTTTAATAGTAGGTACAAAAAGTAAGAGGCTATTATAAGATACACTGTTGGAAAATTCTAACAAAAATGTCTTGTTCTAATAGTTTTCTTTTTGGTAGGTATAAAATTATGCTAAAAAATAAAATCTGTCAGCAAAAGCTGAAATTGATATTATCCTGAGGTTTAAGTGTGGAATTCCCTGCCCCTGTCACTCTGTGGGGCTGACTCCATAGGGACCTTTAAAAAAAGGACTGAAGACACGAAAGCCATTTGTTGATGTGTTTTATATGTTTATTTGTATTTCTTGTATTTGGTATTTGTATATTGATATTTGTACTGCGCTTTGTGATTTCTATCTGCGAAAGGCGCTTCTATAAATAAACTTTACTTACGTTCTTACTTATGAGCCCCAGATTTCTGTTATATAAAAGATAAAATAAACAAACATAACTTCACAAAAATAAAGCAACTTGTATGAATGTTTGAGCATTCAATTTCGAATCTAATTTAAATGTAATTCAACAGATAGTTATCACAGGCAAGAATAAGATTAAAAAGATGTCATTATGTCTGTGATTGTTTTACGGTGGTATTTTCAGAGGGGGCTCACTCCTCCACGCCGCTAGGAGGCGCGTGTTTACTGTAAATAAATGCCTTCGTGAGTTGACGAGGGCCGCCCAGCCATGTTGAGGAGTCTGTCAAGCAAATTGCTGCCCGCCATTGTGTAGAAACCAGGCTCTGTTGAGAGATAAGGGTGCTTGGCTGAAACTCTCCAATTGCTAGATTAATTTTCTACCCTGCCGCTTTTATTTAGAAGTGAATACAGTTACACAGACTCCGGGGGGGAGAGACATGTCAGCCAGCAGCCTTCTTGAACAGGTAAATAGCGGGATTTTCTGAACATTTACGAGGGGCCAAATTTGTCAGCATCGCGACGGCTAGCGCAGATAGCTTATAGCTCAGAGGCAGCGGCTCTTGTAGTGCAGTAGGCCTGACCACCTGCTAAAGGAACTGGCTGCTGAAAATACATCTCTTCATCTATTTTTTTCCCCTTCCTCTCTTCTCATAAATCAAACCTTCATGAATCACCTGGACCCAATCCAGAGACCGAAAGGCCAAGCTAATAAAGGTAAGTGTTCACGCTGTTGACCGGCTGGTTAGAATGCGGATCTTGTTCCGTGCTGTGAGCTCTGGAGCTTTTGGAGCAATAGGCCTGTCTGTAGTACGTCGTAAAGGTTTTTACATGTAATTTAGCCCCTTAATGAAACACACGCACATTGGCCACCTTGAAAGAAATCCGTGTCAGTCTTTAAAGCTCTGATGTAACTCTAGAAGCGTTCTGGAGCTGCTAATGTTAAATGGCAAAATGATTCACAGTAGCGTCTTTTTCCTGGTTATACGGTGCGCGTTTTCTTAGATCAACAGGTGTGAAATAATGTTTTCACTCCGGCTCACTCTGTGGTAGTGACGGTGTGATATTCTGTGATGTCTAGCTGCATGTGTCCATCCAAGCCAAGTCTTTTAAGTTGAAAGGACACTTGGCGCTCAGTAACACGCAGCTGACCGCATCACTAGCGTGCTAACGTTAGCCAAATGCTAAGTTAACCCCAAATGACACGTCTTCTCACATGCTTTTCCTGTTCTTTAACACGCTATAATCTCTTAGATTATATAATAAATTAGTTTTAAAATTATTTAGCTTTTAATTTAAAAATGTGTAATTTTATTAAAAGCCTTTACCTGTGCTGGAATAATCCAAAACTTCTGATAAGATGTGACACACCAGCAGTTACATGCTATTAAACTATCAGGTGTGTCATTTTGACCTAAATACATCAATGGACTGCACATTGAAATCAAACAAGCACACTATATTTGTGTTATTTATTCATCATACCTGTTGAATCCAAATCTATATTAAAAAAACAGTGCATGGTCACATAAATACTTATGCGTGTAAGATGTGATACATCCAACTTTCTCTGATTCCTTCCATGCAGAGATATTCTGCTTTTCTGAAATAATTTTTTTTTAAGATTTAAACACTTTCAGGGATTTCTTCCCTGCAATAAAGACAATTTTGTAACATGGGTAATTCTAGGGTGAAAACAGTGTTTTCTTGTGACATTAAAAGAAAACCAACATTCTGTTTCCTTTCTGTGAACCTTTTTTCTTTTTCACTCAATAAAACAACTCGTCTTAGTCAGTAATGAAAAGTTTAAACCTAATATGGTTTAAATTTCGTTTATATTATCAATTTGCTTTTTGATATGAGACACTTCTTTGGACCACAATATTCTTTAAGCCTTGTGTTTTAATTTAAAACATTATGCTGAAGTGTCTGCTGAGAATTGTCACACTGTTCCTAACAGGAACCTTGTTATTTAAAAAATAAAGGATGTATATGGACCTGATATCTGTTTACTCATGTTTCCTCTGTCTCAGTCGTTTGTATTTGTTTGACATGTTGTTTTCTCTTTAGTGCAAAACGGAGCAGTGACCCAAAAGGATACTTTGAATGACGATGACTTTGAGCCTTACCTGAATACTCAGGCCAGACAGGTGAGCATTTGACAGAGTTGTCCACACGTGGTTATACATCTGGAACATTAAGATAAACAATGACTCCAGTAAATAAAATTTAAAAAAGACTGTGGGGTGTACTTGAAGAAATCAGTTGTTTTCTATTTGTCTAAGTTGTATAAATATGATTTCCCAGATATGATCATTATAATTAAACGAGTTATTATTTTGAGATTATCCAGCATTCTTTTTTCTGAAAGTCCCTTCACTAAGCAAAGATGGACTAAATCCACAGAGATCTACAACTTATAATCTTATAAGCAACATTGTCTATCAGTATAATATCCAACTTATGTAAATGTTTTCGACTGTCCCTGGTGTCTTTGTGTGGAAAAAACTTCTTGTGTTTGTGAGAAATACTTGAAGACTTGGTGAATGAGCTCTTTAACTTTTGTTTTCAATAGCCTGGGTTTTATTTATCTTTAATAAATGGTAGCAGATGTTACTCTCCATTAAAGAAACATTCATATTAAAGCAGCAAGAGAAACCGTGAACCTTCTTATTTTTGTCGAGCTCTTTCCTCTGTTTTGTTTGTAGATTAAAGGAAGTTGCACTGTCATTGTAATATGTTTTAAATTTATTTAGCTGATCTTGGACATTTTAAATAAAATATGATCTAAAGCTTTTGTTTGTTTTTTAATCAAACAAGAATAAATATATATTTTAATGAAAATGTTCTTTTTAAATATCATGCCACTAAATTTACTCTCTTTCTCTTTAGAGCAATGCCTATACAGCCATGTCGGACTCGTACATGCCCAGCTACTACAGCCCCTCCGTAGGATTTTCCTACTCTCTAAATGAGGCAGCATGGTCCACAGGTGGGGACCCTCCTATGCCTTACCTGGCCTCTTATGGACAGCTGAGCAATGGGGAACCCCACTACCTCCCGGACGCTATGTTTGGCCAGCCAGGCCCACTGGGGAGCAACCCATTCCTCAGCCAGCATGGCTTCAACTTTTTTCCCAGTGGCATCGACTTCTCAGCGTGGGGCAGTAGCAGTTCTCAGGGACAGTCGGGGACACCGCAGAGCTCTGGCTACAACAGCAGCTATGCTTATGCTCCCAGCTCACTTGGTGGGGCCATGATCGATGGACAGTCCCCATTTGCACCTGCTGCAAATGAACCTCTCAACAAGGCACCTGGAATGAACAGCCTTGACCAGGGCATGGCGGGGCTTAAGATTGGTGGTGCTGCCCCTGGTGGTAATGGTGAATTGGCTCCTAAAGTGGTTGGCTCTGGATTACCTGGTGGGGGCCCCCTTGGCCCTGTATCTTCTGTTGGACCTCCCAGTATGCCTCCTGTCTCAATTGCCCCTGCCAAGCCTGCTTCCTGGGCCGATATTGCCAGCAAACCAGCCAAGCCTCAGCCCAAGCTCAAAACCAAGGGCGGCATGGCAGGTGCCAATTTGCCGCCTCCACCCATTAAACACAACATGGACATTGGCACATGGGACAACAAGGGCACCATGCCCAAAGCTGCCACTCCTCAGCAGGTGCCCCCCATTCCCAGTAACGGGCAGCCTCCCAATCAGGCTTCCCCGCAGCCTGGAGTTACAGCTGCAGGGAACCCACAAATACCCTTGAGCAATGGACAGTTGGTTCCACCTGTTTCCCAGCTGGGTCAACATCAGCTCCAGGCTACTGGTCAGCCTGTTATGGCTCAGATGCCCCAACCTCCTCTCTCCCAGGGTCCTCCACCACAAAGCCAACAGCAGCAACCTTCTCAACCCACTCGCTGGGTCCCTCCACGAAACCGGGCCAATGGATTTGGAGATGCTAGTGGGAATGGGACGGGTCAGTCACCGCCCGGTTCTTCAAATGTTGGAGTTGTTCCAGGGGTCCCCTCTGAACCTCACCCGGTTTTAGAGAAGCTGCGCATGGTTAACAACTACAACCCCAAGGACTTTGACTGGAACCTCAAGCAGGGCAGGGTGTTTATCATCAAGAGCTACTCCGAGGACGACATCCACCGCTCCATCAAGTACAACATTTGGTGTAGCACGGAGCACGGCAACAAGAGGCTCGACGCAGCCTACCGCTCGCTGGGCGCCAAAGGGCCGCTGTATCTTCTGTTCAGTGTCAATGGGAGTGGTCACTTCTGTGGTGTAGCAGAAATGCGCTCACCCGTGGACTACAACACGTCTGCTGGCGTGTGGTCACAGGACAAGTGGAAGGGTCGTTTCGATGTGCGCTGGATCTTTGTTAAAGACGTTCCAAACAGTCAGCTGAGGCACATTCGACTGGAAAACAACGAAAATAAACCAGTGACCAACTCTCGGGACACACAAGAGGTGCCACTGGACAAGGCCAGGCAGGTGTTAAAGATCATCGCTGGATATAAACACACCACTTCCATCTTTGATGACTTTTCTCACTATGAGAAGCGTCAGGAAGAAGAAGAGTGTGTGAAAAAGGTAAAGAAAAAGAAAAGTTACTCAAGAAGATGAAAAAGAAATAAAATCTTCTGTTTGAAGTGTCTGTTACGACTGAAACTCTTTATTATGAATGAAGTTGAGAGAATTGCAGCTGGATTGAAATCAAGAATAGAATTTGTTGATACTTTTGAATTTTATTGTTAAAACAGATTTAATATTTGAAGTTAATTATAAGTGTCCATGAGTGACATCTGGCATGCATCTCGTGGTTGACAGTGTTTCCTCATGTTTGGCATTTTTGACTTTTTGGAACATCATTTCAAGTATTAGATTATTTGTGCTGTAACTTATTGAACCTTCAGATGAACAAATCAGATTGAACTCCAGATGTTAAGGCTTGTAACCCTTTCTAATCTGTCCCAGATGTTTGTGTGTGTTCTGGTCTGTTCTTGTTATGTAAGTGGGGTGCATGAACTCCAGAAACAAGCTGATTCTTCTGTTTGATTATTGCCAAAATTCTCACAGGATCTGTTTCTTCTCACATTTAACACAAGGAGTACGTTCGCACAGACATTCATCAGGGATGGTTTATAATCTCTGAGAATAATTTAATTACAGTATTTTTTGCTGTAGCATGTTTTTTTTTTTTTTTGTTTATGATGTCACAGAACGAGTGTAGCTATTACTGTGTTGATGGTTAATCTATAGATGACAAAACGAGTGACGTAAACTTTTAAATGAAACATCTGATATTTGCAGAAACAGTTTTAACACGAGCAGCATTTGGATTAATTGACTTGTTTTTATGAACATCTTTATCAGTTTGGTGAAAGCTTTTCAAAACAGATTGATTTATTTTGTGAGATGAATTTCGCTGCTTGTGTTGAATCTGGAAGCTCGTTTGTTGTGCTGAGTTGTTTCTCGTGTGTGTGACAGGTGGAAGTCCAGGGCAGTGAGCCATATCCCAGCAACCCAAGCAACAGGAGTCATTACAGGATTCAGGTAATTTATTCTGTCTTATTTTAAAGCACCACTGATGATATTTTAGATATTCTCACCAGCCTGTTCATATCTGGCCTTTTAGTGCTTTGATTCTGATTTATTTTATGTCAGAAGTTGTTACACCCCAAGAAAAGCCCAATAAACTGGTAAAAGTCCATCACAAGTCCTTCGGACATATTTTCTATCTGCTGTTGTGTAACTTTGTCATTTTTTATTTATTTTCCACAGGAGCGCCAAGGACGAGCCAAGTAACAGCTGGTGCTTTGGTCTAATGACTGCAATGGCCCCCAGTAAAGAGCCCGTCTATCCCGATACGTCATTACATTCAGGTCCCTGAGAAATTCTAACAGGGCAGAAGACTTAACAAAAGGACACAAAAAAAGAAAAAACTAAATGAAGACTTTGATTTCTTGACTTTAAAGACTTACTTCGAACTTGTAGTAAAAAGGAAACGATTATTCATAGGACTACAACTAAATGCATAGCATCCTTAGGTGATGTTTTTTTTTTTCCCTACCCCATTCCACTACATATGCTTTTTCCTTTGTATGCTATGTTGTCCTTTTTTTTTTAATGAAAGGATCATCATCTCTCTCTTTTCTTTCTTTTTGGTCCAAGAGCATGTCTGTAATTGTCACACAAACACAGATCCTATAGAAATTTGTAGTGTCTGCTATTATTAGTGTCCCAAAGTGACGAGCGAGCAGTTTCTTTGTAACCCACTCCGCCCTTGCTTCGTTCTTCAGAGGATGCTCAGATCTTTAACCAGGACCCACTGGAGCTTCCTCAACGATGGATTTTCATCGTAGGCTGGTGCCAACAATGTTCTCTCCAGAGTTTTGTTTCATTTTCATACATGCTTGTCATGTTTTTGTTTGAGAGGACTGCAGACGTTCCGGAAGGCCCTCTGTTTTGATTTTCCCTCGTGTTGGATGGAGTTTGTGGTGAGGCAGAGAGGACGTGGAGGAAACGGGATGAAGTGTTTGGATTCAGGGGGAATGTTGAGTTAACCGTCTTTGCTCACCTTCAAATTTTAATGTCTAAAAAAAGAATGAAACTGGGACCCTGTGTTAACAGTCTTGATTGGACTTGTTTTACCCTCTTTCTCTTGGACAAGTTAATTTAATGGGCTGCTTTTTTTCCCTCTTTGCTTTCTTTGTTTTTTTTTAAGACAGATGTGAGTGGCCTTGCCCCCACTCTTTCTATTAATCAGTTCAAAAGTAATAAATGTGGAATATTCAGCAGAATGGTGTGCATTCCTTATGTTCAACTGTGCAAAGTGCTTTTGTTATGCTTCTTGTTTTTTTTTCTGTTCATGTTTATAATCGGCCTGCAACCAATCATGACTTTTCAACTTTACTCCTTCCATTTTGTCCTCCACGCTGCCTGATCTGATTCTTATATTTGCTCAGTCAGACATTCATAATATATTCACAATCAGCTTCAACCCTCCTCACTGTCGTCAGTTTAAAAAAAAAAGAAAACGTCCTTTAAGAACTACTGGCTTTTATTTGTGGCATAATAAAGATGCTCCACAAAGTCATGTGGCGTTCTTCTCTTCATTGGCCTGTTTCGATGAGAAAGTTATTTGTTTTATCTATAAATTTTTTGTTTGTTTGTTCGGGTATGAGATGTTTTCTTTTTATTTAAGCAACTTTGTTCAGTTTATTTGTGCATATATCCTGGTGATATTCATGCATTTTGAGAATTTGTGAATGTATTGGTGGGTAGGATTGAAGAGATTTTTGACCTGGTATCGTAGTGACTGGTTGCTGTTTGCAAGTAGATTATTTGCTAACTGACCTCACTTGTGTAAATATGACAATCCAAATTGTTTTTTATTATTTTTAATCTGCATTCCGCCATTTTCTGTCCTGCTATTTACGGTTGCACTAAATATTTCGGACACAAGAGGGCGACAGAGGACCGTTTAATCGGGACAGAACATTAAGTCTTTAATTTTCAGTCAATCAGTTTTTATAAAACACAATTAAGCTAATATGTATAAAAATCATTAATGGGATTCATTTGGAACTCAAACCAAATGCTTCAGAATTTCTTACTTAACTTTAATATATATATATATATATATTTTTTTTTTTTTTTTTTAACGTCATGGATCTGTAAACTATGTTTTTTTGAAGTAGGCTAATGTTTGTGTTTCTGAAAGAAAGAATCAAACTTTGACGTGCGCTATTTTGTTTAAGGAGTGATTGAGTTGGTCACTTTAAATTAGTCTCCCTCCTAGATGCTGGGGGCCCTTATCCTGCAGGTTTTAGTTGTATTCTTGCTGTAAAACACCTGATTCAGTGGTTGAATTACCTGTTCACGATGTCTGTAGAATCCTGTTAATTATTAATTGATCCAAACCAGGTGTGTTGAAACAGAGAAACATCTCAAACACGTTGGAAAGTGGCCCCTGAGGACGTGCAGAGGAGACGCGGGGAACATAACTCAGCTTTTTGGTGCTCCAGTTCTGAGACTTGACAGGAGAAGTGTGTGCGCGCGCGCGTGTGTTGAGTCAGGAGGGGAGGTCGACGGCACGTGTCGCGTGGGGGTGGGTGCCTTGAGGGGTTCTCCTCTGACCCTTACAGCGGCTCTCTGGGGACGCCTTTTAGCCCCTCCTGGGATGCAAATGAGCATCCAGAAAGCAGAGACGCATGGAGATGCCCCGCACCGAGACGTCGGAGAAGAAGAAAGGTTTTTGTTTGGGGGGGGGGTGTCAGACATGAAGCTTAAAGCACATGATGAAAAAGGATGCTCTGACTGAGTTTGTCTCACTTTTTTCACGACAGGACACTCGACATATTGACGACCCTCACAAGAGACACTTGGATTAGTACAAATTGTTATCTTTTTTTTCTTTTGCTTGAGCTCTTATTCAGATTTCAGATTAAATATAAGAAAAACAATTGAGAAGGATCAGCGCGAGCGGCGCGCTGATTGGACAGATCAGTCCTCATTCAAACTCGAATGGCCCTTCAGTTCTTTCACGTGCGCTGTTACCTTTTTAAAATTTTAGATCCTTGGTAGAGTGTCGTTCACTCACGTATATTATCAAATGCTCGGGGTTCGTATCACACTGCAAGGTCATGGTTCTGCTTTATTTTCGGCTCATTATCATAAAGGCATCCATCTCTTTCTTCCATTAGTGACGCTTCACCATGTCGCCAGTCCGACCTCTATTTACATGATTATATTAGATCTCAACTGTCTTTTTGGACATTTTGCGTTGCAACTTAAAAAAAAACAGTAATACTGAAAATCTAATACAATATAAATAATATTGAACTGCAGTTCTCTTTATTTATTATTTACTCTGAAAAGAGGCCCTTTTTAGCTCAGTGAACTTGCACACTTTTATTAGCTATGAAGATGTATTTTGTTAAATTCCAAATAAAATGTGCTCAAAAAATCTTTTAAGTATGAAATACTAGTATTTCACTTTTTCCCATTTGTTAAAATTTATTTTGATCCCTAACTTAAAAAAAAAGAAAGATCTGACATGATATAGCTCACATGAGAATAAGTCATGATGATGAATAATTTGATCACGTGTGGGGGAGGGATGGATGGATGGAGGGAGGAGGGTTTGTATACGGTCACCTGCGCTCCATCACCAGGGGTCCTGCTCTGTTGATGTGTTGAGCATCCCCCCCCCCTCATTTCTCCTAATTGTATTGAGCATTTTGAAAATGCATAATGTGCAGACAGTCAAAGGGCCCTGAAAACAGTTGATGACCTCTGTCTCAACATATGTGACACACTCAGCCCTGCACACTCCTAATTGTATGGAGAAAACAGGCGTATCAGCTGTTTTGTAAATCTCTCTCTCTCCCTTTGGAGTATTTTAAAAATTTGTCTTCATTATGAGCACTCCAAGCCAATTTTTTAATAAAATTTAAATGTATTAAAAATAAATAAAAATGGAAAATTTAATGTATAGTATCTAAAATATACTAGAAAATTTCACTTTTCCTTATATTATTTGCATATTCTCTCAGATGTAGGTCAGCTCACATCTCTGTTGCCTGCAGCAGTTTACAGCTTGAATCATTTGATGTGGCACTGTGATTTTTTAGGAGCTGAACTGATGCTCGTTATTTAAATTACTCAATGCTTTTGCCCCCCTCCCTCTCCTCTCCCCTCCCCTCCTTTTTTTTTTTTTTTTTTTTTTTT
>SSNP01000128.1:0-33932 GCA_006937955.1 Pachypanchax playfairii | reverse complement strand
GGGGTGCTCAGGAAGAGAGAGGAAAAAGAAGTGTGTGGTGTTCTTAAATATTTTTTCATTTCACTGAGCTTTACTGCAATAGAATTAAAGTCAAAAATCCAAAATGCAGAAACTGAAACAGAGAAGATGCTGTGGATTTGTTGGGGGGAAGGGAAGGGGGGGGGGGTTATATGACCAACTGCACATCAGGGGGCTGCGATAGTGGCTGTGGGCTGATTGGGTGGTTCGTACATGGTGATGGTGGCACATGCCCTGGTGCATGGGATTAAAGGGACAGTCGGTAATCTGCTGTTTAGGCTGTATGTAGGGCAAGAGTAGCTTAGCCCTGCCGCTATTAGCAAGGCTGGAGCGAGAGGGAGAGGAAGTGGCCTGACATTATACAGCAGCACTTAACTCACACAAGTGACCCTTCGCTTTTTCTCATTTTAGCTATCTGTTTTCTGTCCCTCTTCTTTGACCAGATAAAACCTCCAGCGATCAGTTAACTGCAATCATTGGATAAAAATTAAGCTGCTAATATAAAAAAAGAAGGAAAAAAGAGGATGAAATTATTCTAAACTTGGACTAGATTCTGTAATGTATTGAGCCTCTTTAATAGTTTTTTCTCATCTGCATTTCTGCCAAAGAATTTAGACAGAAAAGAAAAACATTTTGTGCATCACTTTCTAACTCAGAGATGCTGAAGGATTTGGACATTTTCCTGCAAAATTCCTGCTGCTGAAAATTGTTTTAGGGTTTTTAATCGTTATTTGTAACTTAAACCTCAACAAACTACTTGAATTGGCTTTTTCTTTTAACATTACACCCAATAGATTTATTCGTTTTCAGAACATTAAATTTTTACTTAATTCTGAAGGTCTTTACTCACTGAATCTCTTCAGTTGGACACCTGATTTCAAGCTCTGGATTCACATTTTTATGTTTTCCAGAAATAATTAGAAACTTAGAGTGTTAACAATCATTTAACTTCAAGTATGAATGTTTTACAATGAACCAAAAATGACTAAATATATAAAAATCCAATTATCTGACCCACTGGCTCAACTAATGCAGAACTCAGAATAACAGCAGATATGCTAGATGGCTCCAAAGTGAACTACTATCTCCTGAGAAGCTCGGGCTCTCAGAGTTTACAGTACACAGACTGTCAGATGAGAAGAATGCACAAAAGGGGGAAAAAACGAGTGCACTCGGTGTGTAATTTTGAACAATAAAAGGTTGTGACAGAGATGCACTTTCTCCTTGGAAGTGGAAAGTTCTCAAAACTGACAGATTTCACTTCACAGAAACTCAGTCATCTGTCATGACTTAAAATGTGGAGGGATTAAAGAGATAGTGATACTTTTACACACATTGTTACAAAGGTCAAATTATTTGACTTGTGTGACGACGATTAATCAGCTAACAGCTGATCAGCAAATATTTGAGTAAAATTCCCTTTATCTGGGAAATGAAGTGATATATGAGGATGAATCTAAAGCTCTCAGAATCGGATTTTCATCAATACCAAACTGATCAAGTTATACACAGAAGTCAGCAGAATGAGATCTGGTAACATCCTGCTGGAATAAAGGGTCACTTAATGTTAGCACGTCTCTCCAAATTACAATATGAGCCTCCGCATTACTTCACACTAATGCCACGGACAGTGATGCTTACTCACAACATCACAGATACTTTTGCACCTTTTGCTAATTACAGTCTGGGTGTTTTAACTAAAAATGGCACATTTGCCTCAACATGCATTATTTTTTTCCTCACAAGCAGTCTGTTTCATCAGAAAACACACATCCACACATCGTTAGCCTGTAAATCTCAGATTGTTTTGTGTCCAAAGTTGATGTAAATTACAATTCAGAGTTACATTTCCTATTAAAACACTGAACTGTTCAGAAGGATGAAGCTATTGATCCTTGTGAAATTGTATTTTATTATATAAACTGAGGGTTTAAGCAGTTGTTCTGACCTTTTTATGTTTCCAGATGTTCACACCCTCACCTGTAACCAATTAACCTGCTAATTGTAGAATTTTCCAGAACAATATTCCTTGTGTTTTCATTTATTGTTTTCAGTCCTTCTTTGCTGCTTTGCAACTATTCCAAATTATATTCTGAACTTTGTCTAAATGCAATACATTCCATTTAATAAACTTTGTCGGTTAACTCTGGGGATATTTTGCTAAATTTACAACTTTTTAAATGAATTGTGATTGAACATTTATCATTATTTTTAAATCATATAAAAAATGTCGGAAATTCTGAAATTAATTGATTATTTAAAGTTGAATCACACTTAAAATTAGTGCTAGCTATTATTTATCTTGGTTTTGTAATCCATATAATCAAATATGTTATTTATGTTTTATATTGCATCAGTTGTTCTGACATGAGGCAGAGGAGATGGAGGTAAAGATATAGGATATGTTCACTTGGTGTCATATATTATAACCTGTGTAGAGTGGAAGCATTCTATATTATAATATAACCTACACAGGCCATGATGGTGTAGCTTTCCATCTTGGAAAAGGAACCACAGTGTAATCTTCCCTCAGCCTTTCAAGTCATTCAAACAAGCCTCCATATCCTCTCTGTTCCAATAAGCCAAGTAAATTATGTCAAGTGAAGTCAAGCATGGGCCAGCATATGCATCAAAATTTGTCAATTTCTTCCTTCTTCCACTTTGGTCTGTAAATTGACACAGCTTACTTTTGCATATGAATCTCCAGTGAGCACCACATTGCTTTTAACTGCCTGTAGCCTCAGCAGACCAATCAAATGCAAACAATTCCACCTGCTTTGACAAAACAATGGAGGGTCCTTTTAGAAACAGTGTGATTTAGTATTCCAATTAGTCAAAGTGAGACTTTAGCAAAACCGCAGTTCCACTAAACTGCCGGAACAGTTTTCAGGTTGACTGACTCTTCTTCTGGTCAGATGTTTATCAGAGTGGAGGTGAGAGGCGTACCATCGCTTGGTCTCCTCGCATACAAACAAATGCTTGTGCCCTGACCTGAATCCCAAATGAGCGTGTTAAATAAAACGGCATTATTCCCTCAGTGTGTGACACAACTTTCTACCCATCTCCCATCAAACAGGAGGGCTTAACATGGAGTTCAATATCTGCTGCGGTGTTTAATTCCAGGTCATTTCATAATCTCTTTGATAATCACGTCTGCACATCTCTCTGCTCTCCCTCACCGACAATCAAACAGCTGCAAGATGGCACTGCCCGCTAAATCCTCTGCTGCAACATGCAAATCACATGCAAGAGGGGAAAAAATGCATTTCAGCACACAAATATGCACAAGTCCATGTAAGATAGCATGCACACTTACTCCGATATACACATGGCTCCATGCAAAAACCCTCAGGCACAAACAAATCCTCTTCTCTACAAACTACATTCATTTACTCACTACAGCTGAATTAAAAGTAGATTCTCTAACCATTGCTGTACAGCAGAGACTCTGGAAAACACCACATTTATTGATTTTTAAGAGGAATACACAGTTTCGGGTGCAGTTGAGGACGAGGAGGAAATTAACACAGTGTGCGCTGACTGTTTATGTTGTATTAAATCCATCCCCATGGTTCTATTCACCTGACCCCCTCCCTCCTCCCACAGAGAGTTACACACCAATCATCTAGCATCAACAGGCATGTGAACCTAATATTTGGTTCATCTCTTTCTATCGCTCTCTTCCCCTTCCACCCTCTGCCTGCTCTATTTTCATCCTCGTGCTTCCACTCTCCTAGCTTTTGGGTAATTACCTAGCATTTGCATTGCAAAGTCTCCCGTGCTGCATTCAGCTCCTCCACAGGTGATTGAGCTTCATTTCCCCAGCAGATAACAGGGAGAAAGAAAAGGAAGTGAGGACAGAAAGAAGGACTGCAGAAGGGTGGGATGTTATTTTGGCTTGGAGGGTATGTGGGATAAATGTCCTGAATTCTCTCGTCTTTTATTTTTTCGTTCTTGTTGTCTTGTTCAGAGCACAAACAAACATGTTTTAGATTTCCACAAGGAAACTGTCGTTAGCTTAAGTTAGCAGGGAGTCACATGTGCATTCTGACAGGTGGAGGTCTGCAACTTGATTAGACTGACCATTCACTTTGTGGAGTTTAACTTTGATTTGCAATGACAAGTCTGACATAAAGGACAACACTTAAAACGTCAGTCAGTCATTTTTTTTACCTGCTTCTTCCTCTTCAGGGTCACAGGGTGCTGATGTCTATCTCAAGTGGTCATTGGTCGAGAGGTGGAGTTGCACCTGAACAGGTCGCCAGTTCATCACAGGGTCACATAGAAAGAGACCGCTTAAAAATTAAAATAAGATGCAGTTGCCTTTAAGGCCTTTGCACTTTGTTTGTATCTTTGACATACTTCTCTTTGGTATGAAAACACTTCGACTCCATTGAAGTGAAATAAAATGTAAATTGCACAAAAAAGATGAAATTTGGAAACAACGTTTATTTTTCGGAGGGGTGGGAGTAAATGTTTGTTGACTGGCAGTTTCTTTCTGTGATATTGTTGTTTTTCTAACACTGTGAAATACTGTAAACTGTAAATTCTGGTTGAAACGGATCTTTTTTTCTATGATAAGCTATGATGTTTCCTAAATGTGGGTGATTTTGGTTAATCATCAAAAAACAGCAAAGGAAAACAAAGTGGGGTCAGATTATTATTGAAATAATTTATCATATTACAAAAACCAAATAGTTCCTGACTGGAAACATTTATTGTGTCTTACTCTTTAAAACTGGAAAGGCTCTCATTTAATGAAAAACATGTGTTTAAATTTACAAAAGAAGAGAAACACTTTAGAGAAAAGGTTTATAGGAAACTTCAATGACTATTTCACAAACTGCTATGGTGCTGCTTAGTTCCTAGAATCAGTTAAACTGGACCAGAAACTCGACATAACATGTTAAAACATTTAAATCCAACATAAGATCCACATTTCGTGTTTACATCTTTCTGTTCTCTTGTCATGGCAATTAACTTGTTATCCAAACTATCAGCATTAACTCTGGAAAATCACTGCAACTCATAGTTACATGATTTTTTTCAACATCAGTAAGACTTTCCAAATTCATCTCAGAATTCAAGTGTTACACTGATATTTTGCCACATGATTAGTAGAAATTGTGTCAGTTTTAAGAGAATAAACAGAAACAGTGAGGGCCTTCAGCTTTTACAATGTGATTTAGGTCAAAAGGGTTAATGGCAATTTAAAAGACAGACTTAAATGTTAGAAAGTTATGAAACATATATATGAAAATCAAATCAAACAACCACAGAGACGGTCGGCCCCACCTGGTCCTCCAGAAACGCACAGAATAAATGATAATTAGCGAATGCTCATTTGCATGCTGAACGCAGAAGATATTTATTTAAATTTAATTTCGTTCCCGCACACGGTGCTCTGCAGGCTTTTGTGCAAAAGTCATATTAACAGCTTGACTAGTTAATATTCAGTGCACGACGTTACGCACGTGCGATGAATATTCATATCGATTGCAGTTTTATTTATTAATTTATTTGTTATGTTTTGTTCTTTATGGAAGTCGTTTCTCCTTCTTCAGTCCCACTTCCTCCCTTACTCCGTGCAACGTAACGGCATCCCGGAAGGACCAGGTCGGACTCTGAGGTTTCCCAAAGCGCAAAGATTTGGCGTCTGGCTACTTATCGCTCGTTGCTGCAGATACAATGATGACAGATAAGACTCAACTGCCGAGCAGAGAGCGCGCTCTGACAGGAAGGCAGGAGAAAATGGTCGTGGCAGGTAAAAAAAAGAAAAACAAACAAACAAAAACGACGTGGCAACTTTGAGAGACGCTCTAACTGGCTGCGAGACCAGGTTAAAGTCCTCGTTCTCTTCTCTCAGTCAGGAAAGCGGACAGCATTTAGAAAACTTTACTTAGAAACAGTTTCCCTATGTTGTTATTTATTTTAAAGTGGGCGGATTGTTGCCTGAAAAGGTCCATAAAATGAACGACACACCCTATTAACTTTATAACAGTCGCGTTTAACCCAGATGGTCCATCGTGCGCTTCACACATCAGCTGATCATTCCAACAAGATGTTTACCAAGTTTCAAACTAGTTTCAAGCAGGTCCTGTTGAGGAAACTGGAATATATTTAGTCAGTGCGCCACAGATTTGAACTCTTGCCATGTCATGCAAAAGAAAAGTTATGAAACATCTGTTTTGCAGATACATCTTGATTCTTGCTTGGTGTTACTCGGAGATGCAAAACACATGGAGAACAAAACCAATGCGTTTCAGAAAAAATCATCAAAAAGTGTCTTTTGAAAAATAGAACAATTGATGAAATGACAAGACAAAACTAAAAATTGGACTTCACAATGCAGTTCCTTGAACGCATCACAAAGAGACCAAAAGAAAAACTGTTAGATGTATCTGAATCCACAAAAGCATCTGATCCGAACTGTTTAATTTTTCTGGTTTGACTTCTTTTTTTTAATTTAAAATATTTAGATTTGTAATAATTATTTCTGAAAATGTTGCATTAAAAAAAAATATTATTAATGGTTTGTTTTACTGAAAAAGCCACTTTCTTATGTTTTACTATGAAATACACAGTCCTGTATTAGAGGACAAAATCTAAAGATCTATTTTGTCTCCTTTTGCGCAACATTGACGTCCTCTTGGCACTAACCAGGATGTACAAAGATTAATCCACTTTTGGCATGTAACAAAACAGAAGGCTTTACGTAATACAAACGTTTGTACAGGGTTATTTATCTATCTGTACGGCTCCTTATAAAAACGATCCATCACAACAACAGAAGAGAGCCAACTCTGGCTCTGGTAACAGGAAATACCTGCCCTTTGTAACCTCAATTGTCAAGAGAACATTTAGAATAAAATCTTTAAACATACAGTTAAGAAAAGTAATTTCATCTTTAGATGGTAATGAAATCTTCAAATTGTCTCCAAAATTTGCCGTGGCAGCAAAAACCTACTGGGATATGTAGTGCAGCTCTATTAATAGTTGTTGATTAAATCAGGACATCATAAATTTGTATGGATTAAATTCTCAGCTCTATTACTTTTACTCCTTAGAGATGGGTTTCTTCATTTAGAGGTATTACATGCAGACTCTTGCTGTGAAGCTGAGCCAAGAGCCTTCATTCACATGCTAACATTCACCTGTTCATATTTCTGTTGTGGGACACTGTGCCATAAAGGAGAAACACTGTGTGATATGAACCTGGTGCTCCCACTCATCACCCACTCAGATATTAGCATCCACAAAGTGCATTGTGGGAGCTGGTGCATTGGAGGAAGAGCTACCGCAGCATCCAGGGGCCCATCTGGGCATTATGCGCATGAAGGCTCCGCCCCATTGTAAGTTCCTACTCCGTCTGTTAAAGCAGCTCGGAGACACGGCATGGCAGAAATCTGTTCCTCCCCTTTCACCGTGGGGGAGGTGGTTTAGATGGGTACAGGTTTTTTTTCCTCTTTTCAGAGTGTGTTTATTGGTGTGGCCTCGTGAGCATGAGTGATTCAAGGATCGCAAGAGCTTTCTTCACATATGCCTGTTGCAATCCAAGCCTCACTTCCTGTGTACAAGGATCACTCATTTTAAAGTTGCCCATAGCCCCCCAGCCCCTTTGAAGAAGATCCTTACTCCCCGTTCAGTTGCCTGTTGTCCTGTAGTCCCTCCCTCCCTCCAGTCGCTGTGATGTACTCTGTGACCTTGGCGAGAATGATCCAGTGGCAGATTGCGACATGGTAGGGGCACAGTAGCTATTATTTTGAGTCAGTGCAGAATAGACTGCCAATATTTCTTCTCAACAGGATGGGGGGAGGTCAGCTGACTGAAATCAATTTCTGTTACATGTTTCACTGTAACTCTTAAAAGCAGATTGATGGTAAAATCATACCGCTGGCAGTATTTCTCTGCTGTGTTTCTGCTATCTCACGTTGCCCTTGCTGTTTGGCTTTTGGGATATATATAGAAAAAAATGTCTGTTAAAAAAATGAAAATAAATTTATGAAGATTTAGAAAAGTGTGTAGATTTATGGCAGATAATTCCTCCATGTTCAGGCGATAGACGGGTGATTAATTGGCTTCATTATATCAACATTAGTTAAATACACAGAAATGCAGCCAACTTACTGTAGCTGCTTTGGAAAAAAAGTATTTCAGAATGCGCAAGTACTTTGTGCGAGTTCCTAATTTAAAATAAATTGCAGAACAGATTTGAACATCTCTGAGCCACTGGAGGGAAAAAGTATCGTTTATCAAATAAAAAATTAGCCCCTCTTGTAAAACATCTTTTTTAAAAAAGAAACAAGAAAAGATGCACTTATACAGGATTCTTTGGCAGTTAGATAATTAATAAGTTTTATTATTTCTGCAGTTTAGATATTTGTGGAGTGTTTCACTCAGTGCACCACGCATCTTATTATTCAGTTGAAGATTTATTCCGTTTTGCTGTTCAGTTGGATGCTGCCCATCTTTTTTATTATTCTCATCAAACCAACTTGTCAGGAATTTGGAGCAGGCCTTAACAGGATGCGCCTCCATATTGCTGGAAGGAGATAATAGAGCTGATGCTATAGTAGAGAGTGCGCTGCATAGCAACTATTTCTGTTGCTAAGGCACTGCATGTATGGGATGTATATTAGACATGAAAGTTGTTCTCTTCAGAGTATAAACACTTCTGTCATCCTGGATTGTTGCAGAAATTTGGCTCACGGTGGCATTTTTCTCTGTTTACAATTTTTACTGCTAAAAACAGATCACCCCACCCAGTCCTTCCTGTCCTCCCCCCTTACCCAACACTTCTTACCCCTACCCTTCCTCCCTTTCAGCAGAGGGTAGTTGGCACCAGTTTAAAGCGTCAGCCTCCTCCGATGACTCGTGTCTGACACCCTGCCAATCTGTGTGAAACTAGAAAGAGGAACAACTAGAGGGAGGGAAAGAAGGGATTTTTGGAAAGAAATAAACAAAGCACTCTGGAAATCGACCCACCGTCACCAGTTTTGGCATCCAGGGGATGTTACCTCTCCCGTGTCCCTGTGTGAGGAGGCAGCCGTGCTCCGTCTTCTGTCGTACGGATGAGAAACACAGAACCACAAGCAAAATCGGGGACTAACAAAGACCCACTGAAACCAGTTAAAATGGGCTTTATTAACCGCTAAGCAACAGATTGTTGTGCCCTAGACCGGTCCAGTGTTTTGGTTCTGGTCCAACCGCCTACAGCTGCGATGCTTAAAGAAACAAAAGGTGACCAAAGTGTTTTTGCTTCATTCTTGATGGCGTGTTATAGTGTAAACTTTGCTTTTCAAATATCCTGGAAAACAAAGGTGCACAAAAGAAATTACGCCTATATTTCATCCAAGTTGGAAAAAGAAATCTTTTCATGAATCCTTCCCACATATTCAGCCTGTTTTCTTCTTTTCTAAGCTCAGTCAGTCCCCCTCTCTGCTTGTTTTTATGTCGTCCACTTTTCTTTCTTTTGCTGGCATAGCGAGGCAGCGTAGTGAGGGTATTCAGCCAGTTCTTACTCTGTGCCTCTGTGTGTACGATGGGGTAATTCTGGCAGAATGAGTTGGTGCTCGTCTGGTGCGGGTGGGGGTGTTGGACGAGGCACAGTGAAAAGAGCTAGCCTGGCACTTCCTGGACCTCCGCCAGGTGCTCCGCAGGAGAAATACTCACTGCAGAGGTTGGTGTGAGATTGATTGTATGACAGATTGCATATTTGTGTGCACACACGTGTGTGTGTGTGTGTTTGCAGGAGCACAAGAAGTGAAGGATGATGGGAACATGATGTGAGAATGAGTGTGAAGTAAAGATGGAGAGAATCTGAGCTGAGAGGGCAGTGAAGTTTGGCTGGAGTTGGTTTATTTAGACAGCGCTGTGTCGACAGGTTCTTGGCTAACTTTTTGTTACTTTTTGTTGTTTGTTTTTTTTGCATTTGTTTTTCAGTGTAGATTAAGTGCTCAGACTTTCTTGTATATTGCCTAAAGGCATAGTGGTCTGAAAGCCAAATAAACTCTTAACTTCTGTTACCCTCATCTGTTGCTTCTCACTGGCTATTTACTCCTTTCATTGTTTTGGCAGGCGGCTCCCTCCTCCTACCACTCTTCTTCTTTCTTTTTTATTTCTTTCACTTCTCTTTCTGTTTCATTTTCCCTCCAAGATTCTACTTTTATACCTTTTGTCTACTTTTTCCAAAAACAGGATAAAAGGGTTAGCCAAAGATGGAGTTCACAGAAGAATGATGAAGATTTGTTCTATTCTTCTTACGTTTTAAGTCACCCAACCGGACTGAGAAAATGTAGCCAGTCACTCACACAGAGATACTTTGATTGTGGCTGACTGGGCCCACGAACATGACCCGGTTGTGCCAAACAACCTGCTGCTAAAAGACAGAACTGTCGCACAACGGGAGGGCAGGAAGCGACTGCCTGAGGGCAGCCAGGCCTTGGTGACATTTTAGTCCTTTATGTTTCCGCAATCTGTTACTGTGCATAAAAACCAAACAATTTTATCAAAGAAAATTCAAACATTTTAGTGTGTGTGTGTATATACATACACTAAAATGTTAGAGATTTTTTTGCTTTCTTTAAAAATATTTCATCTCAAGTTTTCCAGCACGGTAAAAGTGTTTCTTTTCATTGCTTTTTGTACAGTCTGACTTTATATAATCTCTGTAAGTCTGAAGTAAACTGCAGGTAGCTGCTGATTCTCAGCCTTTTAAGGATCATCTCAGGGCTATTTAGAAAATAAACTATTATGTCTGTATCCGATTAGTGGTTGTTTATGTTCAAGTCAATGTCCTGTGTAACCCATCTTTGTTGCTAGTAAGCAATCACCTCATTGAACTCGTAATGATCATCCATTATTGATTAATGCGTAAGCTTCTTGGTTCCTTGTGGCCTGTTTATCTGTAGACATTTATTAGTGGTTGCAGTACAAACCAGCCTTGCTTAGTAGAGATTTGCACGCTAAGTCACCTCAGTCTTCTTAAACCCTAATCCCTTTGAGATATCTGAGTGACACACACACTTCCTCTGTAGCGCACTAATTCAATGCAGAGCAGTTGTTGCTTAAACTTTCAAGGATGTCCTCTGCAGTTAGATCATACATTGAAGTATTAATGCAGTTTAA
The DNA here is from genome assembly GCA_006937955.1 of Pachypanchax playfairii. NCBI lineage: Eukaryota > Metazoa > Chordata > Actinopteri > Cyprinodontiformes > Aplocheilidae > Pachypanchax > Pachypanchax playfairii. The sequence continues at coordinate 22,787 of SSNP01000128.1, read as the reverse complement.
TATTGTGGACACAGAGTTGTGGCTTTCTGAGCACTACAAACACTTGATTTAGACTGAAATATGAAAAAGACAAGAAACAGTATAACGACTTTAACTGGCTTTAATCAAAGAGAATCAGAAGGACAGTCAAAGCTGCATAATCCCTTAAATGTCTTCCTGCATTGCGGCCTCTGGCTCTGATCCTCTGGCCTGGTCAAGCAGTCATGAAACAAGGACCCGTGAGCCTGACCTGAAGCTCCTTAAAGACCTCTTAACTCTCACACTGTAACTTGTATCATTGCATATGATCTCATAGCACATTTTCTCACTGTTACTGTTCACAGACAAGCATGTAGTCAATGGGAATCCCACTGTGATGCCGTTTCCAGAAGGCATGGAAACCATTATGTTTGGTGAGATCCTCCTTTTTTACAAAACAGAATCTGAAAAGATTCTGTTGTGGTTTTCTAACATGTACTAAAATGTTGATTTTGCAAACATGCATTTGTGCATTTGTTTTTCTACTTATGTGTCCAGGGATGGGTTGTTTCTGGGGAGCAGAGAAACTTTTCTGGCGCCTTTCAGGAGTCTTCTCCACACAGGTTGGCTTTGCAGGTGGCTTTACCCCCAACCCTACCTACGAAGAGGTCTGCTCAGGTATTTCTTTTGCCCGTGTTTGCATACTGATACTTAGACTATTTGATTTGTATTAACAGGTCCTTTCTATTATAAAACCAAGTTGGTTGGAAGACGTTTGACGGTGCGAGAAGCTAAGATTTAAGAGATAAAATAATTCTAAGGATGAAGAAAGACATGCAGACGAAGATTGTTTCAAATACAGCTCTCTCACCTTCGTTCTTCTCTTCATCTGCAGTCAACTACTCAGAATGCACTGCTCCAGATGGGCTGCACCCCCCTCCATCCCCACCCCCACATGACCTACTTGTAAGGCTTTTGCTCTCTGCTGTGCTGTATTGCGGTGGTTTTTTTTATTTTTTACAGAGGTTACCCAGTCTAAGGCGCCATAAATGGGCTTCATTCCCATAGAATGTGATTTGGCGACCAAGATGCTTAAACTCAGATTCTGTTTGTCTGCCGTCTGAGATGTTGAAAATGTTTGGCTACTCCGATTTTCTTATTGCGGCAATCAAATAGATTTATGTACGGCGTTGATTTATAATTCAAATGACAACATCTGGCTGAGTGTCCGTCTCTTGTGTTGTAGGAGTCATGAGCTGTTAGTCTGGGTTTTCTCCATCTCTCTGGGGGGACGTCGTTACAGGCAGGCATGGAGTGTAGGTGCAGACACAGCATGGGGGATGGATGCTTTGGGATCAGCTGGCAGATTTTCTAAGTAGAGTCCTTCACATTTCAGTTTCTGTCAGTGGGCTTCTTGTCCCTGTTTCTCTCTCTGTCAGCCCTTTAGAAACAAGATGGTCAGCTGTGGAGATAGACAGAGATGAAGACCAAGTCCTGCAGGAAGTGAAGGAATGAGCCAAACTTTTTAAGAGAGATAACGTTTGAGGGGGGAAAAAAAGTGTAAGGAAAAAAAAATTGGTGGTCTTGTGCATTGGCTCAGAGAGTGCAGGCGTCGCTCCAGTGGCCATGACGGAGCAGAACACTGCGACGGCATGAGACCAAGAAGCTGTCAACACAGCCAAGGCAGAACGGACAGAGAGAAAAGGTTGATGGAACTGTCAAATAAGACAGGGAAGGATGGAAGGACAGACAGATAGGTGGATGGTCTGACAGACAGAAACAGGAGAGTATTGAGTGCTAAGATGAAAGAGGGGTTGGGGCCATTTCCAATCAGTATAATTTATCTAATCTCCTTTACAGAACAATCACAGTCCAGTGTGTTAGATATTTGCCACACAAAGTTGAGAGCAGAGTCTGTAACCTGCTTTAGCATGATGTTAAAAACAAGCAAAAGCAACAAAAAATAAAGACCTGATTCTGGCAGTGTCTTTCAAAAACCTGCAGGATTGATAATTTCAGGGAAAAAGCTAAAGACGTCCATATTTGGTAGAGAAATTTATTAAAAGTGATTTTAAGCATTTTAATTGGTGTCCAGTCCTGCAGCACTCATTTTTGTTTTCACTTATGGTGATGAGTTTAACCAAAAAAGGGCTTTAGGATCGTGTTCTGATTTGTTAAGTTGTGAGCACCCAGAACGTTGTTCACCTAAGCTGAATGGTCCTTCAGCAAAACACTGAAACACTGGCAGCTTTAGTGGTGCTGATCTTTCTCAGCCTTTCACCCTGTTCACGTGGAACAAGCTTGGAGAGTCATGGCACACAGTCACCTTTTTCCCCCCATCAGGTCTTGACAGAACCTTTTGCTCCAGTTGAGTTTTCTGCGTTCTGCTGTTTTTGTTGACTGCACACTGACAATCAATCTACATCTCACTGTCTGCGAGCATGGGAAATATATTCCATCCCACGGGGTTAGGGTTAGGGTCTTTCTCAAAGAATATTATAAGCTTACAGCAATTTTAGTTACAAATAGTATGTTAATAATAAATAATTCTGAATTTGGGGAGTAGCTATCAATGAAGTTCTTATTTCTAGCAAAAATCATAAATAAATCATAAAACACGAGACATTTTTAAATGAATCTCTCAATCATTGGATGTATATTACAACTGATCAACTTTTGGAATCAGCCTGATTTAAGATAACTTCCACAGCAAACACAAATATAGTTATAACTCTGTTAATTTTACAGATATTAAAGTCATTTCCAACACATATTCTGAGAGCTAACATATCACACGAGATCTTGAAATACCTATTGGATAAGATTATAAAGTTACTTTTAATATTTGACCTAAGCAGCTCTAACTCCATCGTTCCCTTAAGAATTATAAATCCTAAATTAAAACTCTGGCATAAAAGAGCAGCAGATGATATTCCTTTAAGGAATGCCAGGCATTTAAGTATTTATTATATGTGCATCCTTTGGCCTGCAGTGTTTAGTATTTCGTAGATGATACACGTCGGTGTGTACCTGTGCACACACGTGTGCATGATTTTAACAGTTGCAATCACAAACCACCAACTCATCCTTTATTTATGCAAAATTATTGATGTTTATGATGAAATACATCCTTTTCTATAAATTTATGCAGATGAGCTCATGTGCATACAGTGCATGTGAGTCTTAAAGCAGCCTTCAGTTCGAGAATGCCTGCAGGCAGCTTGCTGAAGCTTCTGTATTCTGGCAGCAGCTAACAGGAATGAGTGTCTGTGAGATTTTGGCAACTTCCACCATAAGCTCCATCTTTGACTGCACTTTATTTTTCTGTCTATGTGCACCTGTCTTTGCCTCTTTTACTCCCATGGTGCCATGAGCAATAACATTGCTCATATGGAATTTAAACTGAATGGTTTCTACCTGTGGCACATTATTCTCAGTGATGCCATGCATGCATACATTCTGTTCTCCCCTCTGCAATTTCCAACAGAAAGTTGATGCCATTTTTGTTTTATATAATGCAAATGTGGAAATTCTTCCTCAGGTTTGACAGGCCACACCGAGGTGGTGAGGGTGGTCTTCTCCCCTCAGGACATCAGCCTTGAGGAACTGCTCAGACAATTTTGGGAGAACCACGATCCAACTCAAGGTAGTGGCACAATACTCGCAAGCAAACCACAGTCACCTTCAAATAAAGGCCCATCCCAAAGGGCCACAAAGTGTATTAGAGCAGAAGGATGATGCCCAGGCATGTGCCTACGCTTGTTGTGGTGGGGGAAGGTCTCATGGGTGGAAGTCAATGCCAGACAGTGTTAATGTGTCTGAGACCCAGCCATCCATGGAGGTGCGTACCATTGTGGTGCACATTCAAGCTTCAGTTGTAGAAAAGGTCTGTCTGGCTGAGCATGCTCATGACGTGCACTTTATTCAATATAAACCCGGCGTCTTTGTTTTTTTAAATGATCTAAAAATTAAAATAAATGTGATTTTTCTCATTAGACATATTCCTGCACTTGTGTTTGGAATTTTCCGACTTTGCTGCAACATTTAACCCACTTAATTTAACTGTTTTGCTTATGATGCACATTCCTACACTATTCATATAAAGCATACTGCATATTTGCCGCCCACTCATATATGCACAGAGCGTCGATCAGAACCCAACCCCCCCCCCCTTAAAATCTGTCTCTCCATCTCTTCAAGTCTTTTGCTCTCTTGTTTTCTGTGCTCACTGGAGGAGGTGATGTAAGAACATTAATGCATCAGGAGGACACATGGAGGGTGTGTGTGCGCACATGTACGTGTAGGATGGCAGGAACGGGCAAAGTGGTGCTCTGCTCACTCCTATTGAATGCGAGAAGGGCGGGGGGGGTAACAAGTTGGGGAGAGATAGATCAAAGATTCATGGGCCCGACCTTCAGTCATAAAATCCAAAAAGTCTGTGACGTTGGCTGTAACAATCACATCTGAAATGCATCAAATTAATCAGTTATGTTTCTGAATCAACCGGCGCAGACTGGCCAACTGTAGATGTTTGTTACACACAAGGGAAGAAGAAGTAACTGAGAACCACATACTTGTGATTAGAGGAGATTAGTCTCCTCTTCACAGTTGCCGAGGGCAGAGACACGTCTTCCTGTGAGCAAAGTCGCAGACAGAGTTGAGCCGACATGCCACAGGGCAAAGGCAGCGAGGCCAAAGAAGTAGTCATACATTTCCCCGGACTCACTGCCATCTCCCATCTCATGTTTTATTAATAGCGTTCCGCTTGTTGTCTATGCACTCTGCTTTATTTATTTATATATGCATTTTTTTTTTGTCACAGTTTAAATCAGGTGACATATTTTAAAATCACAGCTAACTCAAATGGACTTACTTTATTTTATTTTTTGCTTTAGGAGTGTTGGTCCTTGTGCGTGACTTAAATGTGAATCCAAACGGCTCCTCTCCTCTCCAATTCGGGGGGGGGGGGGTTCACGTGTAGCAGAAACTCTTCTGATTTGACAAATGTAGCGTGGAGTGGTGGAAAGCGGCCCGCTGGCTGTGCCTTCATGCATGCTTAAGCTCCAATTTATTCTGTCCACCTTAGAGCTAGGCTTTAAAAAGAATGAAGAAATTAAGGAAGTTTGCTCTTTCCGCTTTGACCTGTGCAGATTGACTGGAGATGGTGAACAGCGATGAGCCCAGCAGCATTAGGAATTCTGTTTCTCCTGATATGTATCAACACAAAATTCAGGTTTATTTAATACTCATTGTTGGCATGTGAGTGGGACTGTGCACAGGTATTCAGCTGCATGTTATACCTCCCTGCAATGTTTGTATATATATACAGTATATGTGTGCATCTATAAATGTGTGGGAGTGCATGTATGTGTTTTGATGTCTTTGCCTGCCTGTCTTGCCTTTAGTTCAAAAGGGTTTAGTCCCGACAACGTGATGTCGGGCTGCGTCAGCTCAGCCAATCCTGGCCTGGATAGCAACATTAGGAGCCAATCAGAAACTCCCAGCAGCCTTTGCTGTGTGCCCTCTTTCCATATTCAGCAACTCTAGTCTCAATCCGCTGGCTTCCCTGGGATGTTGCATAAACCCCACCCCCCCACTTCATTCAACACACTTCCATATCATAAGTTTCTTATGTCTGTGTTTTGATAAGCTCTCAGCAGCGTACCTGCACATGCAAAAACACTCAAGCGCAGACAAATTGTCAACAAAGTTGCATCTGCGTGTCACGGGGTCACAGCAGTTCTGTTTTGTCATGTTTGAAAAGGTTGTTTGATTTGAAGCGTTCACTGTTGAAATGCAAACACGTGTTGCTGCACTTTCACGCGGTTCGCCACAAGCATATTGTTGATTTCACTTCATGTACAAGTGCACGTAATGCCTACCATCAGCTTTATATTTTTCTGTTTGTATCCAGGAACTGGTATGACACATACTGCATGTAGTACATCAGAGGAGGAGCACAGAGCTACATAACATGAATATGTTCTGGTACCAGAGGCCTACAGGCCTGGTCTTCATGTCCCTCTAACACCTGGTGGAAAACTGAACATCTTTTCTATCTTTTCTCATCTTCTCCACATCCTTCTTTTCCCTCTGTTGCCCTCACAGCCGCTCGACCACTCTTTTGTAATGTCTTGACATATTCTTGCCCTTTTCTGATATTTCCAACTTACTTTTACCACTTAATATTTTTGCCCCTTTCATGCTTGCAAATTCTTTCTCAGCCCACCCCTCCAACTTCACCATTTTCACCTGCTCAACCCTTGTCCTCTGTGCAGTGAACAGAGCAAAGGGGTGAGGGAGTGAGCAAACGGCCCGGAGCCCGTCAGTACATCCGCAGAGCAGCACACTGAGTCGACCGCTCCCCGAGGCCATCCGCTCATCGCGCAAAACGCACTCACATCCACTCACTCCTCTTTTATCTCTTAGTCACCATCTCCTCCAGCTCCTCATCCTCCCCTCCCCATCTTCCGCACTCTCCCGTCTCTTTTCTCCAACCCCCCACCCATCTTTGCCGCCCTTCATCTTAACAACCAAGGCTTTCCCACCCTCCTTTTTATTGTTTCCTCCTCATCTTTTCTTCCTCCTCTGTACTTCCTCTTCCCTCATGGCTCTCATCCTCTCTCTTTTTTGAGGCCATGCAGTATTTATGGTGTGGGCTGCTGATGCTGCGTCAGTGAACAGCGAACACGGGCATATGCCAGTAGACACACACACAAAAAAAAAAAAAACACAAATGCACAGCTAAAATGGCCGACGCGGCTGTCCTCATTTGATAACATCTGCACGTATGCGCACCTTCACCCTTGGAAGTTAACACTGGTGAAGTCACACTGTAAAAATAAACTGCTGATCTATTTTACAAGTTTTAAAATGATTGTGCCCCTTTTTTTTCACCGCCACAGATTTTTATTCATCATTTTAAAAAACTACGTTTCATAAGACTATGATGCCAGCTGTGCTATGTTGTCACACTATGTGTTAAGATATTGTAGCAGCTTATCACACAGAATGGTAAAATATCTTACCACAAAATAGAACATTTAGTATTTCTTGGGTTAAATGAACATAAATCAAGCTGTCTTCCATCTGGCAGCAATTTCTCTCTGACAGCTGAAATGAGCATGAATATTCTTTTATATAAGATCTTAACCCCAGCTGGCTGCGACACACGCCAATTCCCTGTTGGGGTACCCTCCGTATTCCCCTGTGTCACCCCATCCTTCAATGTTAGGGGTACCTCTGCCATCTAAAGCAAACCCACCCCCTGGGAAGACACCTTGACCTCTGACCTCTGGCCTCGGCTACCCCCCCACACTCTTAATCCGACCTTATCTCTCTTGTGTGGTTGGCTGATGATGGCGTTCTCATTACCAGGTGTCAGTTACTACACCCTCACCCTCGTGCTGACGGCCTTAATTTATGGAGATTGTGGCACGTGTGTGTTGAGCGTTGGGGGTTGAAACGCATTTAATTGTCTTGAAGTTCTAAAATTTCTAATTTACTTCTGATAAAAAAAAGATGGTAAAAACCTCTGAAATCCATCTCAGTTTGAGTTTTAACTGCAGAGTAACTCAGTCTCAAAGTTTTGCAAAATCTTTTTTTAAGAGGAACGTGCAGAAATTCACAAGTTTTTTCTTAATGAATTAAAGAAAAAATGTGCATCTTAGACGTTTTTTTACATTTTGGTTGAATTTGGAGGAGCTAAAAATGGCATGTTTAAGGAATTTAAAACTCCTTTTTTGTAAAGATCCCAACAGAATTTTTTTATTTATTTTTTTAATGTTTGCGACTTTGACTGAAACCTCTGAGCTGAAACTCCATGTTGATCTCATACAGACTAATTTGTGTGGAACAGTAGGGCTAGCTTCTCCGTCTACATTTAGATGAAGCTAAAAATAAACAGTTAAGGGCCAGAGTCACAGTGCTCTGACAGCGTGCCCGGAACCATGAAGTGAAGCGATCATGTTAGAGAGCGCCGCGCCGGTAAAAAAATAAAAAATAAAAGAGAAATTTAAGCTGTTCTTACATGTGAATCTCAAACAATATCTGCAGGATGTGATACAAACTGTCTGCTTTTGTCTCTTCACATATGTAAAAAAGAAATGCAACAATTTCAGTGTGAGACTTTCAGTTCTGGAAAATGTAGTCGTGGTAATTTACATGATGTGTCACGTGCACACTAAGTCACAGTACTTTTGCTGAGGCGCACACATTGTGTTGTGTCACCATCCGACAGCAAGCGGGGAGCCACTTTTGCTTTGTTACACGTGTGTGTGTTTGTGTGCACAGGTGAGTGTATGTGTGTGTCCACTGGGGATGCTATCACCATCCCAGCTCCGAACTCTGCCTCTGTCTCCTGCACGATAGAAGCAGCTTACATAAGAACAGGGCAAAAATAGAAGTTGAGAAAGGAGAGGAGGAGGAGGAGGAGAGAGCTCTGCTGGCACGCACACAGTCGTAACGGGACCGCGGGGCACAGCACAAGCCTGAGTACTATCACACACATGCAGGGAACACTGCAGTTATCAGGAATTTAACATATTTGTGGTGTATTTTCTTAATAAAATAAGAAAAAAAAATGTCACCAGATAAATTGCTGTTGAAGTTGGTTAAAGGCAGGGTTAAAGCTCATCTCAGTCTGATTGGGTAGATATTGCATTTAAGTGCCTGATGATAAAGTTGGGGGTTGGAAAAAAACGGGGTAAAAGAGGAAGAAAGAAGGGAAACCACATTAGATTTTCCATTAGTGCGCTTTCTGTCACAGTCTAATTGGAATGCACTGCCAAGTGCAATATTTTTTACTTCACTTCTGATGTTTTTTTTTTTTTTTCATGCAACAGCAGCATGAAAAAAAAATCACCAATTATAAAGAAACAGTTTTTAATTGCAGCCACTGACAATAGCTCGACTGTGGAAAAAATGATTCTTTCTTCTCATTAATAGAATTTTTTTTCTTTTTGACTCGGTGTTTTACATCGAAACCAAGAAAATCAGATACAAAACACAAAAGGGATAAAATAATGTATACAGCAATGAAGAAATAAGGTCATTTCAAATGTTAGAGAATGAAAAAAAATAAAACGTCAAAGGGAATAAGGTGGTTTTAGGTGACCGACTCTATTTCAAAAGCAGAGGGAATGGACATGTTCCAAGTACGCATCCATCTACATGTTTCCTCAACTTGAGATTCTTCTTTCCCTCCCTTCCTCCCTCTCTACCAGTTTATAATTCGCATCAGCATCATTTTTAATCTGATTACCTCCTTAATGTTTTATCTGCCTTTTTTTTTTCTCTCGAGGCTGAAAATCTGGCAAAGTTTTATGCGAGCCGACCTATTTCTTATAGTCCGACAATCACGCAGATACACAGTAAATGCACATTTAGCCAAGGGAGGAACAAATAGAATCTAGAAAGAATTAAGTGCACAAGTGACAAGGCGGAAGCCAGAGAGGAGGAAAAAGAATGTGTGAAAGCAATTTTCAGAAGCAAGCAGGTAAAGTGAAGTTGAAATTCAAGAATAAAATGACAGGCTTTTATCCCCAACAGTCAGCAGGGACAAGCTGAGTGGAGCCATTTTTTTTTTTGCAAGAGATTTCAGAGATGCAAGAATTCTCAGCGGGTTTGAACCCAACAAAAAGTGTTTGCTTGTACATTTTTTGTCCGCAGGTTTGTGCATGAACGTCTCTCGGAGAGTGTAGCTACTCCCTCAGAGACCTGAGATACCCCTTCAACCGCCCTCCCACTTTCTCTGACTTTGGCTTTCATGCAAGTTAAAGGGGCCACGTTAAAATTCCCCATTTCAGGGTGGAGCAGTTAATTAATATTTTTGGCTTTCTGCGTATAGGTCAGTGACCCTTAAATGGTAGAGTGCGCATGTGTGTGTGTGCACGTGTGACCCCTTGTCCCTCCTCTTCTGTCCACCCCCATTACCCTCTGCTTTCAGAGGCAAGGCTCTCATGCATAATGCAGAGAGAACAGGGTGGTTCTCATTAATAATTACTGCTGCCTTTGATGGATGTAGAAAATAACGAAGGGGGCTGTTAAAAATGGAGAATGGGAAAGATGATGAAGGCAAAAACACCCATACCAAAGTATTTTGGAGGGTTTTGTTTCTTTCGGGTGCAGTTCTGGATGCGGCGCTTAGAGCAGTGAATTTGGAGATTCTGTTATCAAAAGCTCGGCTGGTATTTCAAATAGTGTTAAGATTTTGAAATGAGAGGAACTTTTCTTATGGATCGCAGAAGAGAGAGAATATTAATCATGCTTAACAAAGCTAAAGGTGTTTGATATTCTGATTCATCAACCATTTCTTCATGATGTTAAACCTTTTCTCCTTAGAAAAAATCTGTCTATTGAGTTTTAAAATAGCTTTAATTTAAATACAGCAGTCAGACTAATAGCTCTATAATATATGAGGTATCAGTAGATTTTGTCTACACACTGCTTCCACACATGCAAGTTGTGTGTGATGACAACGTGACGCTGAACTGAACAGCAGGTCATCATGGAAGGTCGATTGAACAGCAAAGTTTCAATACCCCTGCCAACCAACCAATAAGAACTAAGGTTCAGGTAAACAGCCAATGACAGATTGAGTTGGTGTATCTGCAGCCAGTAGCTTTGTCAGAGAATACAAGTGCAGAAATAAAGAGTAAGAGGAGGGTAATGATCCGTCCCACCCCTCTTTCTTATACCTTCATACCTTCATTCAATAAAAGACAGAAGAGACATTTAAAATGTGTTTAAAATGTTTACGTGTCACTGTGTGAAAGGTTTGAAAGGAAATATTTGCATAAGTAATCATATAGGCTGAAAAATACACTGTTTGACGCTTGTGCACGGAGTCATTCTATAGCAGTTTAGCCTTGCTAGCAAACTTTATTGCAAAAATAGACTTTTTCTGTGATCTCCAGCTTCTTAAGCTACAAAAAGAGCTAAAAGTTTAGTTAAATGTAGGTCAAAGTTAGTCAAATAGCATATTTTGGTAATTATCCCTTCATAAACCACATCCATTCAACTTAAGGGATTAACATTTCTAAATTTAAATAGTTCAGGCGTGCTGCTTTTGACAAAGTATCAGTGTTATGGAACTTTTTTGCCATCAGTGGGCAACAGCAGGAAATATCTGGGTCTGATCCTCTAGACATTATCTGGTATTTAGATATATATGTATTATTTTAGTATTTGTCCTTATTGTTCCTCAGCTCAGCTGCACGCTGAAAAAGTTCTGGTGGTGTGTTGAATCTATATTTTAAGGAAATAATGACAAATCCATTCAGTATTATACAAGATTAACTACTGTCTTTCTTGTTTGTTACTTGAGATTAACTGAAAATCACTTTTACGTTCCAAATATGTTTGTAATCTTTTTTTTCTACAAGGTTTTTGTCAAATGTCAGATTTAATACATGCAATGATTTGTATAAATTAGCTCTTAAAGACTGTCACCATGGCTGCCTTTTGTTTAACAATATTTTCACTACAGCACAGATTTTATTACATTCTTTCACAAAAACATTCAATAAGATTGCGGAAATTTTCGGTGAGGCAAATTCTCAGAGGCAGCAACATCACTTACTGTAAGTTTATTCAGTATGTGTCAGAGAGCAGGCGCCGTCTGCTCCGATTTGAATGAAGACAAGATAAATACTTAAGGCCGTTATGCTTGAACAGGCTGCGTCGCAGATAGGCTGTGACACTCTATGATGTAAGGTAACATTTAATATAAAGAGAACAAGATATGCAGATCAGTGTGTCAGGGAGATGTCTTGTCTGCTTCGTCAGTAGGGATGGTTATTTACCAGTCATGTGAAGCAAAAGCCAACAAAATAGCAATAATAATATATGGGAGAAGGGGGGGGGACTGAGTTTGAAATTTGCAAAATGTTCATGTTTTTTAAACTTATGTGTATGTATGAAAAACTAAATTCATCCTTCCTGCTTGCAGAGGGAAAGTATCAGCCAGGTGCTGCTAATCAAATGCACTTGATGGTAATCTGTATATAAGCAGCAGTTTGTTTTCTGTCCATCAATCTGGGAAGGGTGAGAAGGTCATTTCCGAACAAAATGCAGTCCGTTATTCTACAGTGAGAAAGATTATTCACAAAATAGAAAACATTAATGATTGCAGTATCACAGAAGCCTGTTAGTCAGCCATCAACTGAAATTGGGTAAATGTAAAATGTTCATTTAAGGAACAGCAGTTTTAATACTGGAGAAACCTCCAAGCAACATCATCACAGATTTGCCTGAACAGCTATAGGGGGCAAAATTAATCCTGTCACGAACTGTCCGGCCATACACGAGCTACCAAAGATTAAAAGGACAAGATTTGCAGTAAACTGCAGCAGCCACCAAAAAGATGGATGGAATTTCTTCAATATTTTAAGCAAATCAAATTGCCAAAAAGGGAAAAACGTGGATCTAGGCCACTTAAAAAAGGTGGTGGATATACTTTCTAATAGTACAGAAGTCCGGCTCACATTTTTATTTTCACAAAACTCTCATGCGGTATCATAAAACTGTCTTCATGATTTAAAAGAACTTTGTTATTAGATGTTTGTAGCTTTTTCCGGATTTGGAAGCACATATTTTCCTTTGTAATACTGGAATTCAGAATGATCTAGTAATTATTTGTCCTTTTTTTAATTCTGCTATCATTAAAGTTGTCTCAGTTCATGTTGGAAAGTCTTAAATATTCCATGCCAAACATTTTTATCAGACCGGACTCTTATCATCATGTGTGAATTTCCCTGAAATGTCACAGTGGCAGCAGTTGCTGTAAAATGTTTCTCTTGATACCTCTTTACTTCTGATATCATCATATAGGACATACATCAATACAGCCTCATCAAAGTTTAATGCATCCTCATGTTAACAGTTTATTACCATCTTGTGGGTGCCAGCCACTTGTCTATAGATAAATATGAAAAACTCTACTGTAGAATAAATATTTGGAAAGGTCAGAATTACTTCTCTGGTCTTACAGGATTCTACTAATCATTGTAGTTACATAAAGTGCCTGATGTAAATGATGTCACAGTTGGTGTGAAAACTGGCAGGTAATTATCATCTGTGTGTCACTTAATTCAATAATTTGGTTTCATTTTCAACATTTCCATGAGTTTCATTTGAAGCCTTGGCATATGGCATTAAAGAAAGTTCTGGAAAGAAACAACAAACACTACGGAGAGACAAACACTATGAGCACGCGTTTGGTAAAAACGTTGGAACATTTAGCAACCGAAAAGCCTGTTTTCTCCCTCAGGATTTTAAGAGAAGCAAAACGGAGTTAAAGGGAGATGTTCAAACCTGTCAGGGTTTTTTTATGTCGTTTTGGAGAGACGAGTGCAAACACAAATCCAAATGATTGAAGCAACTATTTGCCAAAATGCTTGAATATCGACTTTATACAGTGTTTAGCAATCACAGGGCAGAAAATTGAAAATGCTATTGGAAACAAAACTATTGAGATGGACCCTGCAAGAGATCCCTGACTGGTAAACAATATTTTACCTATTTATAACCGAGGGGTTGAGGAGGAAGTGGTAATCTAGATAAAATAAGCTCATGATGCTGTTAACTGAGTGAGCGACATGTCTGTTTGAGCTTTGAATATAAGCTTGCAGAAGCTGCAACTCATCACAACTGGCCAAAGCCTGAGAAACACGAGTATTTACAGTGAGAGATGAGGAAAAGAATGGCACTCTAAAGCGAAGATGAGCACCAAACGCTCAGGGCAGGGCAGTGTGAGAGATAATAAAGGAACGAAGCATGCCTCCGGTGCATTCACTGATGCCAGAGCTGCTCAGGATTGTAGGCTGTGAAGGGCTTAGAGGTGACAGCAGCTGTTTAGCTCACTAATCAATGTACATTAGGTCTGGGCTTTTTCCAAACACGCTGATGTAAAGCTGATGAAAAATTTGACAGTGCCACATAAATGACAAAGAAGAAGAGAAGCATCTACCTGAATTAGCTCGTACACCTACACGTCACAGGCCTCCCCCTAATGGAAGCCCCCATCTGCTGTGATCCTTCAGTTTATTCAAGATGTAAAATGATGCTGCATTGGTGGAACTTTTTATATGTAAATAACATTGTGATGTTTTGTTTACCTCGTGTGTGGATGTGTATTTTTATGTAGGTATGAAGCAGCACAAAGACCAAGGTACTCAGTATCGTTCAGCCATTTACACATCCAACCCGACTCAACAGGAGCTTGCCCTGAAGAGCAAGGTGGCCTTCCAGGAGGTACAAACACACACACCTGAAGCTTTTATTCTTTCATTAGTTTTACATGCAAATAAACCACATGGGAAATTAGAAAGGATTTCATTTTTATTCTGTCGATAATAAAATGAGATTTATTAAAATAAAGCTGTAAAATTTACAGCTGTTGCTCGAGGCTGTATTGTAGTTTTGAGTTGTCCCAGTTATTCGAATAACAATCAACAACCCATGACTGGAGTTGTGACCTCTTATGCTGTTTTAACAAAATCATATTTAGATTATATTCATATACATCCACTTAGTGACACACTTCTTCTCAGGCTGATAGAACAGATCATCAATTCTAACTGAGGACCCCTTTAGTCTTTTCAGTCCATCTGTTCTTCCTTCTACTCTTCCGTTGATCCTGCATCTTTTTGACACCTTCTTCTCTTTAAATTGTATTCTCAGATGAACTGAAGAGGTTTCAGAGGGAAACAAATGATTATTGACATGGTTAGTTTGGACTCTCAGGGTCAGTAGTCACAAACCACGAGGGCCGTTACGTTACCATGGAAACAACCTCCCAACCTTGGCCTTGGGCTCGGGTCAGAGGTTAGGGGAGCAAATGCAGCTGGAATCAGAGGGTTTAGAGGCAGAGAAAGACAACAGAAAACACTAAAGATGGAAGGAAACCAGATCAGGGGGTTCATCACTGACAGGCTGTCAACTGAAACTGACCTTTCAAAACATGCGCATGTGCACGAGAACACATCAGATATATTTATAGATCTTCACAATATTTTTAGGGCGGAAACAACCATCATGGATGGGGGGGGGTTGATATTCAAACCAGAATTAACCAAATGATGTTCTTGTTTTGGTAACATGTTCGTTCTTTGGTTCATTGTATTAAACTTATCAGATAACTTCTAGCTGATGGCTAATTAATTTCATTAATAAAATACAAAATTATTACAAATCAAGATAAATAGAAGAAAAGTAATAATAATTTTTGTATAAATTTGTGTTACTGTTGACAGGTTTGACCTTCTTTGAATCACAGTGACACATGATACTATGAGGTTTTTAGAATCCTCTAATAAGTGGAAATATGAACAAACTAAATCACCAAATCCGTCACATGTTTAATTGGTTTATGTCCTGTGTATGATATAAATAACATTTAGCTTTAGAAAACCAACCAAAAATGGCTTTGCAGGGTTTCTGTTCAAGCCCAAAAAAGAGCTGTTGGATTAAACTTTATCGTTTCCATCACCTCCATGTTGAGGAAAAGCCAAAAACCTTTATCCACTTCACAGCAGATCCTCACCAAACACACTTTTTCAGGCATCAAAGGACACGGCTGCATTCCGATGTTTCTTTCCCTCATTCTCCCATTTTCTCTCTCCACCAACGCTGCTGACACCACTGATCTGTCAACCACTTTAGCGGCACCCCAGTTCCATCTGAGGGCGACTGGGACACGTGTCTTCTTCAAGCAGCTGACACACACTGAACCAAAATGGCAGCGTCCTGCCCTGAAATGGTTGCCTGTATCCGTACGGAGGAAAGCTTCTGCAGGGCTTCGCGGCTGAGGTTGCATTTGAGTTTGTGCATTTTTATCCTAAAAGGGCTTTCTGGGAGAACATCATCAGGAAAAAGAAAGCGTGTTCACCAGGGTGACAAGAGCAAGTGGGAGGAGGAAATCTTAAGACGACCAGAGATAAGACAGGCATCACAAAATAAAACAAAAAACTAATTCCACCCCACTGTCGGCCCATGAGTCCCACATGTTCACACTGACACAC
This sequence comes from Pachypanchax playfairii, assembly GCA_006937955.1. NCBI lineage: Eukaryota > Metazoa > Chordata > Actinopteri > Cyprinodontiformes > Aplocheilidae > Pachypanchax > Pachypanchax playfairii. Next base: position 6,807 of record SSNP01000128.1, on the reverse strand, counting down.
ACAAACATACATCTGGCACATACAGGCGCAGTCCAATGAATAATTAACCCATATGAAGAGTCTCCTCTGCAGGGCTTTCACTTCCTTAACTTCAGCACTGAGGGGGAGGTTTGTCGGGGGTAAGAGAGGGAGGCAGAAAAGCTTGTTTAAGCGCGAGAACGGAGAGGGGAGGGAGCAGAGGGGAGAAGGGGGTTGTCTATAATGAAATTTGAAATTTGCAGAACATCAAAGGTTTCTGTAACCCAGCCGCTGTGGCAGCAGAGCAGAGAGGAGGAGAGCTTCTCTTTCTCCGTCTCTCCCCCCTCCATCTCTCGCTCTTTCCATCCCTCCCTTCTCTGCTGAAAAGTGTCTCCCTAGAGCTGGGAGATGGGTGTGGGGTTTAGCAGAGGGTGAGAGAGAGAAGGGATGGGAAGAGTTGATTAGGAGAAGAGTGTGGGGTGGGGGTGGCTCAGAGATGGGTTAGGGGTTTGGAGAGAAAAATGGATGAACAGGGGCTTCTGCATATGTGTGTGTGTGTGTGTGTGTGTGTGTATGAACAATGGGTTTTATCAAGCCAGCTTGAATATTTTGTGTGTATGTGCACATGCATGCGTTTAGGGCCTTGGAGGGGTGAGTGTGCCCTCTGATAAAGCATCCCAACTTAATGAGCTTGAAAAGAGGATGAAGAGGGGGTAGAAGTTTTGATGATGGGTGGAGGGGGGAGAAAGGGGTTGGAAGTGATGAGGAGAAGCCCGAGGGTTTGTAAAACAGGGCACAGCATCAGCAGGTTTTGTAATCTAGCTTCTAGTCACACAAGCTCGTGTCTCCTATTTTGGAAAGTCTTCAAAAGTCAGATTTTTCTCTTTTCAGTGTTCTAGTTTTTGAAAAAAAAAAGGTTGTTGCTGTACACCTAACTGATCTTACTTGTATGGCTTAAAAAATGATTAAAAATACGTGGAAAATGGAAAGAGTTTATTGCTCAGAAATGTTATTTTTTTTATTTGTAAGCACCATGAGATAGATGCCCATCTGATTCCTTTACGACTGTAGCATCTTTTCACAAGAACGCTCAGCTGATGATCTGAGTTTGGGCATTTCAGATAACGTGTTACTTACCGCCTTTCCTGGAAAAGCAAAAAATATAAAATAAAAATAATAATGTTAGAGCGTACAGCACCTCGTTTCAAGACTGAAGTGTGTTGATCCTCTCTGCTCTCGAAATGTAGGAGTGTTGGCTTCCTCGCTCACAAAACGTAGGAGGGCTCGCTGAAGATTAGAGCCTAAACTAAAATGGATGCCTGACCCGCGCTGAAGGAGGGAATACAGATGAACAGAGCAGGAAAAACATCTCTAACTATTGCACAAACCCAAAAAGGGAAAGTACTGGACGTGAATTAGTTCAGACACATACGGTTACTTTTTTTGTTTTAATAGAATCTCATGAGCAAGAAACATTTTTAGTGTCTTATTTGCTGAAATTTTTAATATTCCATCAACTTCTCTGTTCTTCACTCTTTATCATCTCCATGTCTCCCTCTGTCTCTCTCTGTCTCCCCCCCATCCGTGTTGTGGTCTTGCCACAGCTCTCTCTCTCTGAGGTCACTGAGGGCAAACACTGTGCTGCAGCAGCGGCGGACTCGTCGACAAGCACCGTGTCAGGCGATTTCGTGTGCTTTCAGGCAGCGCTTCACCACAGAGCAGCTTTCATGTCTGCTGTGTTCAAAAGTGTATTTACATTTTTGAGATGTTTGAAGGGCTTTTTGTGAACTCCGTTGTTCAGGAGTACAGATACAGTCAACGGGTTTGGGATCTGAATAAAATACATCCAGAACAGTTAGGACGGCAATTTTTATTCATTTTTTACATTTAAAGTTTTAATTAGATTTGTTGAAAATTAATTTATAAGAAGATGCTTTTAATTTGCTTAAATATTTTCTTTTTTTTTTTACTATAGGGCAACATCTCAGTGAGTATTCTTTGTGCAGTGTTTTGGAATAAAACACTTTAAATCTTAACGACTGATGCAACATCAAAGGCTGCTCATCTGGGAACGCGTCCATTTAAAATAATCTTTAATCCTGAATTATTATAATTTCAAATTGTGGAAACGGCTATCAAATAACTGCATGATGCAGGAAGCATATTTAGCACGAGTGATTGAAACTGTGAAAATATTAATTGGCCAGAATGATTTTTTTTTTTATTCTAGTTTTATATATAAACAAAGAAAAATCAATGTGTCATTGCTGTCAGGCAATTCAGCTCATTTTAGGTGCTTTGAGAGAAAATACTATTTATTTCTCATCATGATGCTAAACTTTAGATGCATTTTCACTTTTAGACACAAATTTCGGTGCTAATGTATCTTATATGAGAACAAAATTTTAGTACAATGTATCACTAATTTTTACATTGTACTGTTGCCCTTCTATGAAAGGAAACATCTCAATACTTCTTTTGTCTACCAAAAATAATTTTTTTGACATTGAACCTTGTGCAAAATTGTGATATAGGTACAAATTTCCTATTTATAGTAATCCAAATAAAGGTCTTTTGAAATTAAGATTAAGATAAGGACTCATATATTAGTCGCGGACTCGGGGTGATTGCATAAATCACCAAATTGAGGTCATTTCCATCTTCAAAATGTCTTCACAATGAGTCATCGGGTGTCACAAACTCTACGTCAGTGCACGTCTCTTGTCCCCACCACTCTGCAGCCGAAGGCCCTCAGAGGGAAGGAGACAGAGAGAAGACTGGGGAGGGGTAAAGAACAGTAGAAGAAAGAGTACATTTTCTTCCTCATATTCTTCCTCCTCCACCTCGACCCCTCTCTCGGGTGTGTCACGTCCTATTTGTGTCCCAGGGTTGCCTCTGTGGCAATGGCGATGTCGCTAGGGGCTCTCTCGCTTGGCTGGCAAGCAGGGAGGACATTGCTAGCACGAAGCAGTGGTCTGTACTCACATTGGAGAGGGAGAGAAAGCAAGAGAATCAGAATCCATCAGGAGATGGAGAGAGTCAAAGAGGGGGAGGAGGAGCGGGGGGGGGATGCACCCATTCAGCCATGTCTTTGACATGGAAGTCTTTCCGACAGGCGTGAAGAAAGGAAAGGCTGACTGGGCTGAGTGAGCTCAGCCCTGGACACACATACACTCATATGTGTTTTTCCCACTTAAGAAGACTTGTGTTTGTTGTTGTCAAAGTTCTCATTAAATATAACCAGAATTAATTCACGACTCTGATTCTGTCCAAAAAACTTTATCTTAACCATCACCTGCAGCTGTAATCAGCCTTGTGTTCATAATAAGGATGCAAGTCTCCCTATTTTGATCTGGGAAATGTGTTGATCTACTCTTAATGTGTCTCCTTTAGCAGTTTTCTCTCTCAAATACACAAGCCGCTGCACAAACACACCAATCACTGTCTATTTAATAGCAACCGTATGCTAAATCTAAGGGCATCTAGTTTTCTACCCTCCATATTTGCCCTTTTTACCCTCCATATTCTTCCCTTCGCTCCTGTGTTCTGCTGCAGTAAGTGAGAGAGAGAAAGGGAAGCCACATAAGGTTATACACCATGGCATGACGCCATGCATTCTGATTTATAGATCTAAAATGGCTGCCATGTTGTGACTGCTGTAGAGAGTTGGGTGGAGAGTGAGGGAGAAGTGCGGGGGGGTGTTAGGGTGGAGGTGTTTAGTCAGAATGGTAAACCCTTCGTCGGACATTGCGCTCGTCTTCACCAAGAGCATCCCAGGGCCCCGGAGGGTTCTCTACTGCCGTGGTTTGGTGGTCATGACTGATTAATTAAGCGAATGATGAGCGGAGTGTTATGCTTTTGTTAGCTGCTGTTGGATAGAGGCAGAAAAAATCATTTCATCTTTATTAAAGGTCTGTATTTGTAAGATAAATATTGTGAGGCTCCTGTCGGCGGGTAGGTGTACGTTTGTTCCCTCCTACAGGAAGATAGAAGCCCTCACATTGAAGTAGCAGCCGCTGAGGAGTTAGAGGTCAGCTGCTGCCTCAGCCTCTCTGTGGGGCACGCAGCTTTGATTTACTGACTACACTGCATCACTTCTTCCAGCTCACGCACACACAGCTGGTACTACACTACCACCATGTGGACAAAACCACACACTGCTGTATAATGGTGAATATTTCTAATATAATATTAGGGGTGCTGTTTTAATGATAGATGCTTCAAAATACTGTAGCTAAATTGTATATGAGTAAATAAATTGTAGGAGATTTTATTGAATCTCTTTGTATTTGAAAAATCCTACACATTTTAGTGTGTTAAATAGTCTTCAAAACTAGAAATGAGTCATTTCTCGTATTTAAAGGATTAAAAGTTCAGTTTTTTTATTTTATTCTTTGTATAAACTTTCAAGATAAAATGTACCTTTGTTTAATTTTGTAGTGAATGCTTCTACAGGTACAACCAATTTTAAAAAATGCTTTTTTAAAACAATTTTGAATCAGTTTCAGTTTAAATTTCTTGTCTTAAAATGATTTATAGCCTTTTTTTTTACCAGGGACAAAAACTTGGCTTCGAGTCACAGCAATCAATATCAAGACAAGCTTTCATCATATCTTCACACAGACTGTGAACCACTCCAGTGATCTTAAAGGTCTTTAAAGTTAAAAGGCTTGTTGGCATCATTCAACTCTTTAGTTTTTCTCCACAGGGAACAGATAAGATTCAGGTCGAGCTTCTGTTTGTTCTGCCACAAAAATCTTAATATTGTTTTATTTTGACACAGTTTTGACCATTTCAACTTTATATTTCTGATTATTGTTTTATCTAACGCGCTTGTGCTGTTCATGTTCTGTTTTTCTGCAGAATGTCTGACTTTTTCTCTAATTATCTGATCCATCTGAAATTAAAAATAACACTTCATTAAAAAACTCAAATCTGGCCAAGGTCTGTATTTGTATAGCGTAACTAAATCAAAGTTCAATTCAGAAGTCAGCTACTTGCTTATTTTAAAGGAAAACATTGCTGCTTTTTACTTACATGCTTAGTTGATGTTTAATTAATTGCAAAGTTAAAAAGCTATAAAACCTCTTATAAAATATTTGACTCATTAGTTATTTTTTTCTCTTCATCAGATTTTAAATCCAGATTCAATTTAAACAACAGAGTCAGTTATTCTCATGTTTGAGGGAGAATATCCTTCAGTTCAAGACTAAGCACAGAAAAAGCCCAATCTCCATGTTTCTGGTCTGGATCATGGTGTAAAAAATGGAACAAATGTGTCAGCTTATAACAATATAAAGAAATCATTTTACAGATATAAAAAGCCTCATATATCTTTGTGCATTATTACTTTGATCTTCTTTCTTCTCGCATAATCTCACCAACCTTTAGTTCTATTTCATCCCTCCTGACCGCCAGAAGGCGGTGCTGAAAGCACTGAATGTTCCCTTCGCGCATGCGCAGTTCGAGAAGTAATACCAAACAAGTCACACCTGTGACCCCGGATGACGTCCCGGAGGTAATATAGCCCTACGTCATCCGTTGCTCTCTTCCTGATTTCTTCTCGCGTGCGGTTCGGCGTGCAGGTGGATGTACGCGCTGCAGTTGGTGTCTCCCGTCGCTTGAAGCCCTTCTATCTGTCGGAGCTGCGTGTAACGCCCTCCGGGGCTGCGAACGGGACATTATCTTTGACGGTACTTCTCCGAAGAGAAAGGCACAACTCTTCAGTGGTTACGGTAGCGTTCGCGCCCCGTTCCCCGACTGGGTGCTTGTCACTGGTGGGTACCCCTTTCATTTGTTCGAGCTGCTACTTGGGTAAGTACGCTAAGCCTCTTTTGTTTGTAGAGAAAACGAAATAAAGCAAAGGGCTCGCCTGGTGAAGGTAGCGTTCGTGCCCGCTCCCAGAGTTTTCTGTTGCCCACGTTGGGTGGCGCCCTCGCTGACGGTGTTAGCCCCCTTTGTTTAGTTAGTTTCCTGATGAAGGTAGCGTTGGCACCCGCTCCCAGAGTCCTGTCTCCTTCCCACGTTGTGTGGCGTTCAGGCTGACGGTGTTGGCCTATTTTGTTTATTGTCTTACCTGGTGACGGTAGCGTCGGCGCCCGCTCCCAGTCTTTGCTTTCGCCTTCCCACGTTTGTGGCGACCCGGCTGACGGTGTTAGCCTTCTGTGTTAGTTTTTGCCGGGTGCAGGTGGCGTCATCGCCCGCTCCCAGAGTTCTGTCAGGGCAGCGTTCGCGCCCCTGCTTCCTGTTGTTCTGATTGCCTTCTACTTCTGTAGTGGCTTCGCTGTGTTGTGGTTTGCTGGCGGTTGCGTTCGCGCCCCGCCGTGCCAGTACTTGAGTCCGGTGTTGTCACGCAGATACGGCTGTAGGCTTGTTGGTAACGGTAGCGTTCGCGCCCCCGCTCTCAATCCGATCCTACAGCTGTACGCTCCCTCTTGGCGCTAGCTGGTGAAGGTAGCGTCCGCGCCCCCGCTCCCAGCTGTTGCCTTTTCCGAGCGGCTACAGCACACTGTTTGGTTGTACCCTTTTCGGTAGTGCATGGCAGACATGGACGGCTCCCACTGCTGTGTGACATGTGGGGCGTCGCTTCAGGCCGAGGATGGGCATGACTTGTGCCCTGCCTGTCTTGGTGAGGACCACCTGAGGGAGGCGCTGTCGGACAACCCGTGTATGAACTGCAGTTTTCTGCCACGGGCTGTCCGGATGGCAAGACTGGCGCAGTTGACATCGGCTGAGTTGGCTGAGCTTCCGCCCTCTGGGCAGGTGCGGCCTTCGGCGCCTAGACGCTCGAAGCGCCTCTCGGATCCGGCTGCGACTGAGGCTCCTTCACGGGGAAAGAAAGCCAAGTCG